>CAUYRH010003601.1:0-14721 GCA_963574655.1 Perodicticus potto
CCAAACAACAATGACGGCTGCAATCAAAAAATGGCCGGGCGTTGTGGCGGGCGCCTGTAGTCCCAGCTACTTGGGAGGCGGAGGCAAGAGACTCGCTTGAGCCCAGGAATTGGAGGTTGCTGTGAGCTGTGATGCCACGGCACTCTACCCAGGGTGATAGCTTGAGGCTCTGTCTCAAAAAAAAAAAAAAAAAAAGAAGATAAAATAAATGACACACCTGCATAGGGCACTTACCATAAATGGAGTTTGCAGGACTGGAAGCTGCTCTGGTTGACTTTATAAACACTGTGTGCTTAGGCTACACTAAATTTATTTAAAGATATTTTCTTCCTTTAATAATAAATTAACTGTAGCTTACTATAATTTTTTCCTTTATAAACTTTTACATTGGGCGGCGCCTGTGGCTCAAGGAGTAGGGCGCCGGCCCCATATGCTGGTGGTGGTGGGTTCAAACCCAGCCCTGGCCAAAAAAAAAAAAAGCAAATAAACTTTTACATTTTTTTGGGCTCAGTGCCTATACTCAGTGGTTAGGGCGCAGGCCACATACACTGGGGCTGGCAGGTTTGAACCGGGTCTAGGCCTGCTAAAACAACAATGACAACTATAACAAAAAAATAGCTGGGTGGGCACCTTTAGTCCCAGCTACGTAGGAGGCTGAGGCAAGAGAATCGCTTAAGCCCAAGAGTTAGAGGTTGCTGTGAACTGTGATGCCACGGCACTCTACCTAGGGTGACATACTGAGACTCTGTCTCAATAAATAAACAAATCAATAAACAAATAAAATTTTTAAACTTTTTGACTCTTTACAATAACTCTTAGCTTAAATCACAAAGACATTTTATAACTATCCAAAAATTTTTTCTTTCTTTTTATGCTTATTCTAGATTTTTTCCATTCAAAAAATTTTTAGTTCTTTTTTTTTTTTAAGCTTTTTTTGATTAAAAACTAAGACAAGGCTCGGCGCCTGTGACTCAAGTGGCTAAGGCGCCAGTCACGTACACCTGAGCTAGCAGGTTCGAATCCAGCCTGGGCCTGCCAAACATGATGACGGCTGCAACCAAAAAATGGCCGGGCGTTGTGGCGGGCACCTATAGTCCCAGCTACTTGGGAGGCAGAGGCAGGAGACTCGCTTGAGCCCAGGAATTGGAGGTTGCCGTGAGCTGTGATGCCACAGCACTCTATCCAGGGTGACAGCTTGAGGCTCTGTCTCAAAAATAAATAAATAAATAAACAACTAAGACAAAAATTCACATACTAGTCTAGGCCTACACAGGGTCAGGATCATCAATGTCACTACTGTCTTTCACCCTACATCTTGTCCTGTGGAAGGTCTTTGCAGGCAATAACATGTATGGAGCTGTCTTCTCCTGTGATCACATGCCTTCTTGCGGAATATCTCCTGAAGGACTTGCCTGAGGCTGTTTTACAGTTCACTTTTGATGGCTTATTTTGTTTTGTTTATTTATTTATTTAGAGACTGGTTCTTGTTATATTGCACAGACTGGCTTCAAACTCCCCTCCTGCCCTCAAGTGATCCTTCCACCTCAGCCTCTTTTTTTTTTTTTTTAGAGACAGAGTCTCACTTTATCACCCTCGGTAGAGTGCCGTGGCGTCACACAGCTCTCCAACTCCTGGGCTTAGGCGATTCTCTTGCCTCAGCCTCCCCTGTAGCTGGGACTACAGATGCCCACCACAACGTCAGCTATTTCTTTTGTTGCAGTTTCGCCAGGGCCAGGTTCGAACCCACCACCCTCAGTATATGGGGCCAGCGCCCTACTCACTGAGCCACAGGCGCCACCCCCACCTCAGCCTCTTAAGTAACTGGGATTACAGGTGCAAGACACCATGCTCAGCAACTTTTATTTTTTTAGTAAGTAGAAGGACTACACTCTAAAATAATGGTAAAAGGTATAGTGTAGTAAATACATACATAAGCCAGTAACGTAGTTGTTTATTATCATTGTCAAGTATTGTATGCCATACATAATTGTATGGGCTGTATTTTTATATGACTAGTAGTGCAGTAGGCCTGTTGACACCAACGTAACCACATGAATCATGCACTGTGCTAGGACATTACAATGGCTGTGACATTAGTACAGCCACAGAGTTACTAGGCAATAAAAATGTTTCAGTTCCATTACCATCTTATGAGATCACCATCCTATATGAGGTTCTTTGTTAAACAAAATATTGTTATGGAAAACACTACTCTACTAATGAGGATGGTCATCTTTCTTACTGTTCATTTGATTTCTTTTTTTATGAGTTGGGTATTCATGTATTTTGCCTAATTTTCTATTGGGTGATTTGTTTACAAATATTAGCCATACTAACATAGGACTGATTTCATATCATATATAAGTCATAAATGTTGCAAATATTTCCTTTGAAGCTGTCACTTGTATTTTATGATGTCTCCTGTCATATCAATTGTTTTAAATCTTTATGTAGTTGAATTTATCAATATTCTCCTTTGTGATTTATGTTTTTTGTGTCTTTTTTTTTTTTTTTTTGGGACAGAGCCTCAAGCTGTCACCCTGGTAGAGTGCTGTGGTGTTACAGCTCACAGCAACCTCCAACTCCTGGGCTTAAGCAAGTCTCTTGCCTCAGCCTCCTAAGTAGCTGGGACTACAGGTGCCCGCCACAATGGCTGACTATTTTTTGGTTGTAGTTGTCATTGTTTGGCAGGCCCGGGCTAGATTCGAACCCACCAGCTCTGGTGTATATGGCGCTGGATTCAAACCCACCAGCTCTGGTATATGTGGCTGGTGCCTTAGCCATTTAAGTTATAGGCGCTGAGCTTATTTGTGTCTTGATTAAGTAAACCTGTCCCTTTCTTGGTCATAAAGATTTTCTACTTTATTTTCTTCCAAATGTTTTAAGGTTTTACCTTTCATATTTAAATCCTTAACCAACCTGAAACTGAGTTTTGTGGACGATTTGAAGAAGAGATCTAGTATAGAATCTTTTAAAAATATATAAAGATATATTTTATCCAGTTGTCTCAAGATAATTTATTAAGTAATCATCATTTCCCCCATTAATTTCCAGACATTTTTCCATGTTATAGCAAGTTCCTAAATATTCATGAATCTATTTTTTGTTTTTTTCTATTCTGTTCCATTGATCTATTTGTCCCCCTTCACCTATGCTTCATAATATGATTTACTATAGCATTAAAATAAATCTTGATAGGTAATTGGGCAAGTAAAAGAAGACTTTGATTTTTTATGTGAAATCAAAACATATTTTTAGAAGAGAAAGGAATTAGGCTAAGGAGAGAAAATAGGCCATAAAATGCTATACTCTAAATCATCTATAATGGCTCATTGTCATTTTCTGTCTTTAGAGGGGAATTAACAACATGCTTTTTCACAGAGAAGGATTTGTTCTGGAACAAACTGAACAGTTGTGTTTTAACTGAAAACGAACAGAGAATTCCTACTAGACCAGACAAGAACTTGCCCTTTTGTACCTAGCGTGCTTATGCATGGACTTCATTTTCATCCAAGTCCTGATGAGATATTTGTCAAGCTTTTGTAGGATGTGACCATATTATGAGTAAATTACCCAGATGAGTTACCTACTTTTTATCTAAAATGCCTAAGTATAACTTGTATATGAATAATGAAGCCTAAGTCAAATCATGATTAGGAAAAAGAGATACTCTGTTTTGAAAGATTTTTAGGTCAATTGAAGCAATGACTTCCTTTGGTGGGTCTTTCAAAAATTGCCTCACAAATATCTCAGATCTAATCTCTACTTGAAACACTAACTTTTTAAAGCATACTTGTTTTTATTAAGGAGATGGTTTAATGACAAAGCAGTGTGTTATAAGCTGATAGTCACAGTATAGAACGTCTGGAAAACGGAGGCTGACAAATTATGTACAATCTTCATGCCCCAACACGATTTTCACCTGAGTATAATTTTATTAATAACTTTTTATTGCATTATACCTAGACATGTAAAAACTATTTAAATTTTATTATTCCCTTTAAATAGCTTTCTGGTTATACATTCTTTTATAATTCTTCATAACTATCTCTCCATATGTGGAATCATACGGTATATTTATCCTTGTGTGGTTGTCTTATTTCACTCACTAATCATATCTTCAAGATTTATCCACATTGTAGCACATGTCAGAATTTCCTTCCTTTTTTTTTGTTTTTTGAGACAGCATCTCAAGCTGTTGTCGTGGGTAGAGTGCCCTCGTGTCATAGCTCACAGCAACCTCCAACTCGGGCTCAAGCAATCCTCTTGCCTCAGTTTTTCTATTTTTAGTAGAGACCGGGTCTTTTTTTTTTTTTTTTTGAGACAGAGCCTCAAGCTGTCACCCTGGGCAGAGTGTCGTGGCATCACAGCTCACAGCAACCTCCAATTCCTGGGCTCAAGTGATTCTGCTGCCTCCGCTTCCCAAGTAATTGGGATTACAGGTGCTTACTACAACGCCCAGCTATTTTTTTTATTTTTTTATTTTTTGTTGCAGCCATCATTGTTTGGTGGGCCCATCTGCTCAGGTATATGTGGCTGGCACCTTAGCTGCTTGAGCCACAGGCGCTGAGCCAGAGACCGGGGCTTGCTCTTGCTCAGGCTAGTCTCGAACCTGTTTTTTTTTCTTTCTTTTTTTTTTTTAATTGAATCATAGCTGTGTATAATAATTCAATCATGGGGTACAGTGTGCGGGCTTCACATACAATCTGAGATATTTCTATCAACCTTATTGACATAACATTCATGAAATTTTCTCATTTACTATTGAGATCACACTTGTGGTGCATATTTGAAGGGTCAGGAGAAAACTTCTAAATACGGATCGAACCTGTTTTGATAATAGTAATTCTAATTGTTGTGAATTGATATCTCATTGTGGTTTTGATTTGCATTTCCTTAACAATTAGTCACAAGGAACCATTATTGACCTCTTTTTTTTTCTGAGACAGAGTCTCAGGCTGTCGCCCTGGGTAGAGTGCCATAGCATCATCGTTAACAGCAACCTCCAACTCTTGGGCTCAAGCAATCCCCTTCCTTGGTTTTTCAATTTTTAGAAGAGACGGAGGTCTCGCTTTTTCTCAGGCTGGTGAGCACAAGTTATCCACCCACCTCAGCCTCCCAGAGTGCTACGGATTATTGACCTTTTAAATTCTAAGTCAAATGATCACTTTTACTTCTCCCTGGATAACGGAAATGAAACCTTAGAACAGTTGATCTACATTTCCCCCTTACTGCACTATGTGCTGCTGTCATTATGCGATTTAATTCTAGATATATATATTTTTTTACATTAAACATATTTTATTTTATTTTTTTGTTCATCTTTCTACTTTTTAAAATTTTTTATTTATTTATTTATTTTTTAAAATACATGTATTTTATTATTCTTCATTACATTATTCCCCCCCACCCCCAGTGGTAAGACAGAATTGATTTACAGAAAAGAATACAGAAAACACTAAAGCTCCTGGTAGAGGGAGAGAATTCAAGTGGGGAGAGAGAAGCTCTCTCTGTTCCTCTCCCGGTCTTTCCCGGTCTCCTCCTTTATCTAGATATATTTTTAAACCCCTCAGGGCATTATTAGTATTTCATGTTGTCAATACTGATTGATGGTTTTTGAAACACTTATCCTTTCCATTGCTTATAGTTTGTTCCCTTATTTCTAAGTTTCTGAGATCATTTTTCTTCTGAACCAAGAATATGGTTTCTTGTTTTTTTTGAAGTCTGAAAAAGAATTCTCACTTAATATTTATTTTAAAGGATTTTTTTTTTTTTTTTGGAGAGTCAGAGTCTCACTCAGTCACCCTGGGGTTGAGTACCACGGCGTCATAGCTCACAGCAACCTCAATCTCTTAGGCTCAAGGGATTCTCTTGCCTCAGCCTCCCAAGTAACTGGGACTATAGGCGCCTACCACACAACACCCAGCTATTTTTTTAGAGACAGGGGTCTTGCACTTGCTCAGGCTGGTCTTGAACCTGTGAGCTCAGGCAATCCACTTGCCTCGGCCTCCCAGAGTTCTAGGATTACAGACATAAGCCACAGCACAGAGCCCCTTATTTTAACAGGATATTTTAACTGGATATGAAAGAGTAGGATGGCAGGTTTTTCCTCCACCATTTTGAAATACGATTCCATTATTCTATGGCTTGCATTGTTTCTGTTGTGAGTCAGAGGTCAGTCATATTATTATCTGGGTTTATTTGACTTCTCTTACAAGTTTTTCCCTTTGGATTTTGAAATTTAACAGTTATACCTCCATATGCTTGGGTGTGATTTTCTTTGTATTTTTCATGTTCAGGGTTCACAATATTTTTTGAAATATTAGTTTTTTTAGTTTTTTTAGTTTCTTAGTTTTTTTTCACTGGTTTTGGGAAATCCTCAGCCATTAACTCTTTAAATATTGCACCTGCTCATTTTCTCCACATATATCTGTGTGTGTGTATATAATGCTTTTTCAGTGAGTTCCATATGCCTATTATGCTCACTGTAGTATTCCCCCCCCCCCCCATTTTGTTTTAAGGCAGAGTCTCGCTTTGTCACCTCTTGGTAGAGTGCTGTCACATCATAGCTCATGGCAATCTCAAACTCTTGGGCTCAAGTGATTCTCTTGCTTTGGTCTCCCAAGTAGCTGGGACTGCAGGCATGCACCACAAAACCCTGCTAGTTTTTAGAGACAGGATCTTACTCTTACTCGGGCTGGTTTCCAACTCTGTGAGCTCAAGCAATCCACGTGTCTCAGACTCCCAGAGCGCTAGGACTACAGGCAAGAGCCACAGCACCCAGCCCTAATTTTTCCTCTTTTAACCTCTCCATCTCCTTTCTGTTTCTTTCCTGCTGACCTATAATTTTGTTCACTAATTCTCTGTATACCCATTTATCTGTCGTTAAATTCATTCTTTGAATTCTTAGTTTCAGTTTTTTTTGTTTTTTTTTTTTTTTAGAGACAGAGTCTTACTTTATTGCCCTTGATGGAGTGCCGTGGCATCACACAGCTCACAACAACCTCCTCCTCCTGGGCTTAGGCGATTCTCTTGCCTCAGCCTCCTAGTTAGCTGGGACTACAGGCGCCCACCACAACGCCCGTCTGTTTTTCTGTTTTTGCAGTTCGGCCAAGGGCAGGTTTGAACCCGCCACCTTCGGTATATGGGGCCGGCGCCCTACTCGATGAGCCACAGGTGCCGCCCTTAATTTTAGTTTTTTAAATTTTAGATTGCCACTTGATTCCTTATATTTAATTTTTAACTCTATGTCAAATTTCCTTATTATTTTATTCCTTGACAGTATTAATATAATTTAATAGCTATATTATGTCTAGAATGCTTTTTATTTTATTTATTTATTTATTTATTTTTTGAGACAGAGCCTCAAGCTGTCACCCTGGATAGAGTGCAGTGGCATCACAGCTCACAGCAACCTCCAATTCCTGGGCTAAAGCGAGTCTCCTGCCTCCACCTCCCAAGTAGCTGGGACTACAGGCACCCGCCACAACGCCTGGCCATTTTTTGGTTGCAGCCATCATTGTTGATTGGCTGGCCAAGGGCTGGATTCGAACCCGCCAGCTCAGGTGTATGTGGCTGGTGCCTTAACCCGTTGAGCCACAGGCGCCAAGCCTATTTATTTATTTATTTATTTATTTTGCAGTTTTTGGCTGGGGCTGGCTTTGAACCCTCCACCTCCAGCATATGGGGCCGGTGCCTTACTCCTTTGAGCCACAGGCGCTGCCCCATATTTATTTATTGTTTAAAGCAGAGTCTTGCTCTGTTGCCTAAACTAGAGAATGATGGCCTAAGCCTATCTTATAGCAACCTTATACTTCTAGGCTGACGCACACCTCCTGCTTCATCCTCTCAAGTAGCTGGGACTACAGGAGCCTGCCATAATGCCTAGCTAATTTTTCTGTCTTTAGCAGAGATAGGATCTTGCTTTGCTTAGGCCAGTCTCAAGCTCCTGAGCTCAGGGATCCTCCCAGTTCGGCCTCCCATAGTGCTTACAAGAGCAAGCCACCACACCAGTCTTAAATATGTGGAATTCTGAGATTTCCTTTCTCTTGTTTTTATCTCTTATTTGGGGCAGCCTTTTAGTTCTTTCTTTGGTTTCATAATCAACAGTTGTGTAGGGGAATTAGTAGCCTCAAATGCCAGTTTACCACTCCTGGCTTGTATGTCTGGCAATTTTTGATTGAGTGCCAGATATTGTGTTTGAAAAATTTTACTTTGGAAAGCCGAGATGGGCAGATTGTTTGAGCTCAGGAGTTCGAGACCAGCCTGAGCAAGAGCAAGACCCCCATCTCTAAAAACAGTGGGGTGTTGTGGCAGACGCCTGTGGTCCCAATTACTTGGGAGGCTGAGACCAGACAATCACTTGAGCCCAGGAGTTTGAGGTTACTGTGAGCTATCATGCCATGGCATTCTACCGAGGGCAACATAGTGAGATTCTGTCTCAAAAAACAAAAAAATTTTTTAGAGAGAATTTGGGATGATGGATCATATCTTTTTTCCACCGGAGATCTTCTTTTGCTCAGATAAGCAGCAAGACCAAGGAAGATCAGTTTAATTCATGCAAGATTTAAGGTTATTCAATGTTTGGCTTCGGTCTTTGAGATGGCTGATCTCTTCCTAGTTTACTTTTATTTCTAGGGCACATCCCTTCAGAGTCCCATTGAAAAGTCTAGTTTCTAACCAGGGCTGCTTCTTCTCATTGGGCCTAGGGCTCCAACTTTTGTCTTCCCTATACCATGAAACTGCAAAAATTCTGCTAAGTTTTGCACCGTTTTCACTACTGCTTCCAATTTAAGAATTGACAGTCACATCAACAAGAAAAGCACCTCTACCTAGTAGACAATGGCTTTTTTTCCCTCTTCATAGCTCTTCGTTCTAAACAGTCTTATCACATTGGAAACTTTCTCTTTACAGCAGTTTGTTTGACCAAGTAATTTAATTATTACATGTGGGAAAATGCCTTATTTAATGATGCTTAATCGTTAAACATTGGAATTGACAGATGGTATGTGTATCTAACCCAATTTTATATAAGGTATAGTTAAAACTTCTAGTCTCTCCTGTAAGTCTATTCTATAACTTCTACTTAAATATTTTTAGAAAGGAAAGGTAGTTAAATTCAAGCCAGCCTATTCCATTTAAGGATGGCTATGATTATTAGGTAATGTCTTATTACTTTGAACAACAACAGTAACAACAAAACCCACCTATTTTCTCATTAATTTCTTAGTCATAGAATTAGCCTCTAAAACAACTAAGAACAAATTCTTTTCCCCCTTTTCTAATGCATCCTTTTCAAAGTATTAACATGGCCTTCATATTCCCTCTCATTTAAAAATTTTTTTTCTACTGGCTAAATACTCCTAGTTCCCCCAACCCCCATCTGTATCTGTATCAGCCTGGTCTTCCCCATCCTATGGCGGTATGAGCTATTTTTAGACAAAATCATGGAACTTGGCCAGATGCATGGCTCATGCCTGTAATCCTAGCACTTTGGGAAGCTGATGCAGGAAGATTGCTTGAAGCCAGAATTTCAAGACTAGCCTGAGCAAGAGTGAGATCTTGTCTCTACAAAAAAATAGAAAAATTAGCCAAGGATGGTGCTATATACCGATAGCCCCAGTTACTTGGGAGGCTGAGGCAGGAAGATTGTTCAGGAGTTGGATGCTGCAGAGAGTTATGATGATTCCACTGCAATGGACCCTAAGTGACAAAGCAAGTCGCTGTCTCAAAAAAAAAAGAAAAATCAGGAAATTTTGTAACTATTAAATTTCTTTTTTTTTAAATTTAGGTTAATGTTTCAGAATATTGAAATCACTTTACAACTAGATTTTAAAAATCCCTATAGACTGTGTTACCTGAAATGTGACACGCATTCTTCCAAATTCTTAGGGACATTCATAAAGCTTATTCAATGGTTAAGTGCCTTGGATAGAGTCTTACGGAAGTTCATGAGACTTTTTCAAGCTTTCTCCAAAGCCATTAATCATGTATCTGGGCACATTCTTCAATTACATGTAAATCCACTCATCACTTATTGTCACTTCTAGTTTTCAACCAAATTATTTACTAGAATATTTTATGCAAGTATCAAATCCCTTAAAGGAAAAAAATCATTGTGTCTACGTAATTCCTATAATCAATCTATTTAGTAAATCTGTGAAAAAAAGAAATGGGTTTAATATGCCATGACTTATACTCAGTGAACAAATTATATAAGTTAATCTTGATTTTTCGAAGGCAAAAAATACATTTATTTTATTTTATTTTATTTTTTGAGACAGAGCCTCAAGCTGTCACCCTGGATAGAGTGTCGTGGCATCACAGCTCACAGCAACCTCCAATTCCTGGGCTCAAGCGAGTCTCTTGCCTCCACCTCCCAGGTAGCTGGAACTACAGGCGCCCACCACAATGCCCGGCCATTTTTTGGTTGCAGCCACCATTGTTATTTGGCGGGCCTGGGCTGGATTCCAACCTGCCAGCTTAGGTGTATGTGGCTGGTGCCTTAGCCTGTTGAGCCACAAGTGCCGAGCCAAAAATACACTTTTAAATGAATAAATTCAAGTGGAATAACATGTAGAATGAATGAAAGACTGAGAAAAAACATTAGAACTTGGAATTGTATAAGTATTTGTTGAATATAGTGGAAAATTTAATATGCTGGGTCAAATAATGAAATACCTCATTATTTTATTTATGTTATATCTACATTTATTTTATCTTTCTGATTATGGTATAGTCTAGTTGTATTTCTTTTGTTTCCCCATTCCTACTCCCATCCTCAGTATCTGGTATGATACTAGGCACTTGGTAAGAACTTAATTGTTGATTCACTTTCAGGCAGTGACATTTATGAAATGCTTTATTCATTCTTCAGTAAATATTTATCAAATACTCCATTTATTCTAGGGATTGTACTAGCAACTGGACTATATCGGCACAATGTTTCTTTTGTTCCCAAGGTGTGTTTGAGTCCAGTGTAGAATTGGTGAGAACACACAGACAAGTGAACAGACACTTAGAATCCATTGTCCCCAAAAGCTAATAAGAGATAGGTTTCCTTACTTCCTTAGGTAGATTCCAAAGCTAATGGACCATTCTAAAACAAAAGGAAAATTTTCCTTGGCAATATACTGTATACAGGGTGGACATAAAGTTTGTGTGCAACTAAGAACTTTATGTCCAGCCTGTGTATCTATCAAATATTTGGGACACAATATATTAGTAGGTTAATTTAAATTTAATCTTTAACTGGACTTTCTAAGCAATAGTCTATAAAGTTCACCTCCCTTTCCATGCTGTAGGAGAATATTTGATCACATAAAAAATTATTGATCTATTAGGAAATAGAAATTGGTAGTTACAAAAAAGTATGTATAGATTGCATGGAATTTTAAAAAATATAATCTATAAGGCTGGGTGCAATGGCTCATGTCTATACTTCTAGCACTGTGGGAGGCCGAGGCAGGTAGGTTGCTTGAGCTCACAGGTTCAAGACCAGCCTGAGCCAGAGCTAGGCCCCGTCTCTATAAATAGCCAGGTTTTGTGGTAGGCACCTATAGTCCCTGTTACTTGGGAGGCTGAGGCAAGAGAATTGCATGAGCCCAAGAGTTTGAGGTTGCTGTGAGCTGTGATGCCTTGACACTCTACCAAGGGTGGGAAAGTAAGACTCTATCTTGAAAAAAAATAATAAAAATCACACATATATATATATAGATAGATAGATAGATAGATAGATAGATAGATAAAATCTGTAAATACAAAAGAAATTGGATAGCCTTAACTCAACATATTGAGAGTGGCTGACTATGGCAAGATTATTAGTTATTTTATTTTCTTTGGGCTTTATTGGTATTTTAAAATTTCTTAAAATTAGCATAATTTACAAAATATTGTTTGCACAGAAAGGTCTAGTTCCTGAATCTCTTATGCTTTGAGAGGAGGAGCTGCTTTTAACTTCCTCAGTATTGGGAACACTGTAAGGATTAAGAAGAGGGAAGAGATTTACTGAAGTTAAATAAAATTCTTAGAATTAGAGAAGACATTCCTGCTTTATTTCTCCAGCAATGAACTCTTGAGTTTTAAATCCAAGGACTGCTCTCATATGTATTAATAATACGTCAAGTATTTCTCTGGTAGAAAATGAATTATCTCAATTTCGAAAAATCTAGTTCAAGAGGCAGGCTACAAAAGGGTCCTTTGTCCTTCTTCATACAAACATAAAAATGTTGAGAAAGTTTTTCATCTGTTCCAGGGTTCTTTAATTCATAATTTGTTTGTAGGTGAAAGGCCATTTCACTTAGGGTTTCTTGACTGGTGTTTGAAAGAGAGAACACACTGGCACTTTTTCCTTCACCTCCCGGCCCTTATAATTTTGACGTAGATGAAGGGATTAAAAAACAATGAAGATGTTCTATATAAGATGTGAAAAATATAGATAGGCAAAAGTTACTTTAATAGAGAAAGTGGTTTGTTTTTATGGCGCTTTTTATCTCCTACACCATACTAAGTTTATTTTTATACATTTGTGTCTTCTTTTCTGTTTTGTTTTGTTTTTAACCAGCATGATAGCTTTGGGACAAAATTCTATTCATATACACATATACACATATGAGGTCAATTAAGTTCGCAAATTCTTCCTAGAAAAAGTGCTGCATACCTCAGTGCTGAATAGCACTAAGGTCAACTTCAAAGTACATTCCTTGGGAAGCTATGGACCAACACCAGCACCTACTGCCCCTATCAAAGCAATTTTGGACCTTTTTTTGGAATGGCCATCAGAGATGTTGTTGTCCAATTAAGTTTACAAATTCATCCTAGAAAAAGTGTACAATGGCCTCTGGGCTCTGGGAATAATTCCCCATTACACTACCCCTGCTAGTACCTGGGTGGTCACACCATCCCCCGGGGAGACTGAGGTTTCTCAGTTCCTTGGTTGCCTACAGTACCAACTCCTCATATTAAAAACATTCTGTTCTTAAGTCTTAGAATGAGTTCCATTTCCCGATGGAACCCCTATGCTATAGTCTACAAAACACATTTTCTCACTAAGTTATAGCATTAAAAAGAAATTACATAGTTCTGAAAATAGGCCCCAAAAGATGAATGCAGTAAAGTGTGTGTTAATTTTAATTCTTGGGAATGGTGTGGGCTGGTTGGTTTTAGTTCTATTGTAAATTCTGGAAGCCTCAAATCAACATTTGCCAAATAGGAAAAAATAAATATGTTGGTATTTAGGGGAAGGAAATGTTATTTTTAACAATCTAAGCTACATATTTAAAACAATAGAATGTTTTTTAAAAGAAAACCTTAAGAATATATAAAAATAAGCCAGTTTCCTGCGAAATATTGCAAAGCATTATTTCCTTCATGAAAAATTTAATCAATACCTAGTTAGAAAATTAAAATATTCAATTGTGCTTTAAAATAAATTTAAATGTATTAAGTTTTTAAATAAAAAATTTAATTTTAAATTAAGTAATTAAAAATATATGGGGTACCTGCTATGTGAGACAAAGATGAATAAGATAAAAATAAAAGATAATAATACAAAAGACAAAATACAGGGGAAAATGTATTAATACATGTGTAGAGGAAATCCATGTAGAAAATCAACCTCTATTTAAGTTGAATTTAACGAACATTTCTATGAAACACATTCTGTTTTATCTTCAAAGCAGAACAACAATTTGATATTAGAATATTGGTGATATAAAGCTTATTTCATCTTCTACCACTTTCCCCTTTGCTCCCCACAGCGCTGCCATACCAACTTTATTGCTAGTCTCTGAACAAGCCAAACAGGAGAATGGCTACGTAACATGGGATCAACCACATAACAAAGTACACTAATGATGATGGGATGGGTGCCAGGTGCCCCACTGTAAGAGAAGGGCAGAGACTGGCAAAGGGAGAAAACCAGAACGAACGTTTGTGTTGGATTGGAATCAGAGGTATTGGTGTGAACTTGTAGATTTCAGTGTTTGTAGACATATGTAGAAATACGTCTATATAGAGGGTGGCCATAAAGTTCAAATGCAATTTTAGATCACATACTATTTTAAATTGCACACAAACTTTATGGCAACTCTGTATATATATTTCTTTCAATGTATAGAAATACATGTACATATTTCTATGTGTATATATATTTTTACATGTATTTCCTAATTCATCCCTGGAACACAACAATTCCTTGATAGTAATAAGCACACCAAGATTCCAGAAGTTGACTCCTACATACTATTTTCCACTAAAAGGAATCAGGACTCCTTATAAAAATGGCTGATTCCTGATTGGTATAGGGAGAGTATCAGTTGCACCTGGAATACTTTATTGTGACAGAAAGAAAAGAAAAGAAAAAAAAAAAACACTGGTATAAAAAAAAAAAGAAAGGAAATACCCTCAAAATCATGGGGACATGTCAAAGAGACACAGAAATCATCCCATTGGCCAACGTGAGGAGTATTTGAACAACAAATAAACAATGGTTGTGACAGGTTATGAATCTTCTAGTCCATGCTAACATTAATAAATAAATAGGTTGAAATGTTTGACGAAATTTTACATAACTCTCTACATCTTAACAAAATATTTATTTATTTTTTTATTTTTATTTTTTTTTTTGAGACAGAGCCTCAAGCTGTCACCCTGGATAGAGTGCCATGGCATCACAGCTCACAGCAACCTCCAATTCTTGGGCTCAAGTGAGTCTCCTGCCTC
>CAUYRH010003610.1:0-16232 GCA_963574655.1 Perodicticus potto
TTTTTTTTTTGAGACAGAGCCTCAAGCTGTCACCCTGGATAGAGTGCCGTGGCATCACAGCTCACAGCAACCTCCAATTCCTGGGCTCAAGCGAGTCTCTTGCCTCCGCCTCCCAAGTAGCTGAGACTACAGGCGCCCGCCACAACGCCCAGCCATTTTTTGGTTGCAGCCGTCATTGTTGTTTGGCAGGCCCGGGCTGGATTCAAACCTGCCAGCTCAGGTGTACGTGGCTGGCGCCCTAGCCCGTTGAGCCACAGACACAGAGCCACCCTAGAAGGTTTTTAAAGAGCAGAGGATTCTGAGGGCTCCTGCACTGGGGGAGGGATCTGGGCAGGATGGGGTCTCCTGAGAGGCAGCTTGGGCCAGGCCCAGACTCGGGGTCAGATCCTCAACCCTGTGAAGGGCTCTTTGGGATACTGATGCCCAGCCTGGGGGTAGGTGATGTTCAGGAGACTGTCATTCTGGGAGAGACTCTTTCTCCCTCATTTTTAGGCCCCGACTCTGTGGGAGAAGGGGTGGGTGCAGAGGATTGGGAGGGGTCTGCTCCCTTGGCCTCCACCCCATTAATCTAGGACTGTCAGTTGCTCCCAAGTACTCCCAAACTCAGTATTTGTGTAGCCATTCACTCATTCACTGAGTACCTTCTGTGTGCCTGGTGCTGGGGTCACACAGACACCCCAAGGCTTCAAGCTGGGGGGGTGCCTCTCTGGGGCAGGTGGGGGCTATACTTTGGTTAAAATATTTTGGAAAATCAAGAGGAGGTGAAGGGGTGTGCATGGGGAAGCCCCTTAGTTCTGAGGGCTGGAAGAGCAGTGGCTGGGGGAGTGCGGTCTGAATATGTAGGGGACAGGGTGCTTCTGTGGGACTTACCCCCACTTAATCCTGGGGAGAGGCTCCTGTGGCAGATCATATAGTCTCCCCAGCACTTTCTGCCATCAGATAGGAATGATAACTGTTTCTGCTGGGTCCCAGGCCCACCTGATCAAAGAGGTGAGGGCAGAGTGTTGGCTTTGGGCTGGATGGAAGTGGGAAATGTAGACCAGATGAGGTGGGCTCTGTGCAAGGGAAGGGGTCCTGGGAGTAGTTAATTTTTTAATTATTATCATTATTATTATTTTGGAAATGGAGTCTCACTATGTCACCCTCTGTAGAGTGCTGTGGCATCATAGCTCACAGCAACCTCAAACTCTTGGGCTTAAGCGATTCTCTTGCCTCAGCCTCCCAAGTAGCTGGGACTACAAGTGCCCGCCACAATGCCTGGTTATTTTTCTGTTGCATTTGTTTAGCAGGCCTGGGCTGGGTTCGAACCTGCCAGCTCCGGTGTCTGTGCCTGGCGCTGTAACCACTGTGCTACAGGCACTGAGCCCTGGGAGCAGTTTAGATGTTTGCCTGTGGGGGTGTGCTCTCCCACTGTCTCCCAGCTCTCCACCCTCCATGATGGGCTGGGACAGGCTTGTGAGGCTTGGAGAGGGTAAGTGATTGATCTCCAAGGTCTCCCATCTCAGATCTGGTTTGTGCCTAGAAAGTCCTTGTCCCCCTCCATGTTCCCACCCTCTCCTCCGGCAGAGGATCTGTGATCGTCTTCTCCTCTGGAATTCTGACTTCCTTGGAGAGGAAGCATGGTGGGGATAAGTAGCCATTTGTAGGAAGTAGAGCAGGTTCCTCAGAATATGAAGTGTCCAGTTTGGGAAAAGAGAGAGCTGGAGTTCCTGGGTCTCATGGTTCCCTGGGGCCAGCGAGTGCCAGAGCTAGGCTAGGAGGGCCCGGGGCTGGTGTCCTTTCCTTGGAAGGGCAGAAGAGAGGGTGGTGCTGTGTCAGTGCTGGGTTTTCTTTGTGGTTCTATGGCAAAGTGGGGGTGGGGGAATCCCCTTGTCATGACTTCTCCCTGGGGGAAAGGAGGCCAGTGGGGCCAGTAGGCTGCAGCCCTGGGCCTCAGACCTTGGTGCTGACACCACCCAAGGCCTTTGAACTGATGCCTGAGGAGGCTGGTGCTGTTCCCATCTGGGGTCCCAGCTATAGGAGTCAGGGTGTGGGGTATAGGGCTCTGGAAGCAAAACTGAGCAGACACTCCCCTCCAGGTGGGCCAGGAGGAGGCTGGCCACTGCAGCCCCTGTAGCCTCTGGAGCAGCCAAGGTCTGAGGCCAGCATCTCCCCTCAGCACTTCCAGCTACCTGTCTGAGCCTCAGTGTGCCTGCTTACAAAATGGGGCGGCAGGTGGGGTGGAGGGCACTTCTACCTCACTGTCCCCAAAATGAAGGAGGATTATCTCTGGGACGTCTGTGGACCAGCTCTGCCCGAAGCCTTGTTTTGAGGGTTGGGAGGCTCACCCAAATCTGCCATGCTCACGGGCAGCCTGCCGCCCACACATCCTCCCATCCCACCACCGCTCCCTCCAAGCCAAGCACCCAGTGCGTAGGTCTGTGTACCTGTGCCTGCCTGGTCTGAGTTTCCCCAGGGGTTTGAGCAGGAAGAGGAGACTGGGGCCCTGCCTTCCACGAGCTGAGTCTGGGGAATCACTTAGGTTACTTTCCCACTGAGGCCAGTCCTGGGACTGTCTGTGTGGGTGGGGGAAGCCCCCTCACAGCACTGGAGGCAGGTCCAGGCAGAGACATCCCTTCCCTAGTGCAGGTCCCACAACCTCTACCTCTGTTGACCTAGTTCCCAGCCCTCCCCAGAGTTGTTTGCTCAGCTGACCCACCCTGCCCTGCCCTGCCCAATCTTACCTGTACTGCTGGCAGGTGCCACCTTGGGACACCGCTTGTGGTGCCTGGGCCTGCCCAGGCAGGCACTCAGGGATGGGCTTTGCCAGGTTTGGGGCAGTCAAGGGGCTATGGGCCGCCACCTCCCCCTGAACCTTGGGATTGGGTCAGTGCCCTCCTTCCCTGTGTGAAGATAAGGGCATCTCAGAATTACTCATTGTCAGCCTGCTGCCCAGTGGCCAGGTGGCTCGAGAAAGGTCCTCAGGCTGGGCACGGCCACATCACTAACTTTTCTCAAACATGCAGGGCTCTGCTGGTGGCTTTTTGGCATTCTGAGTCTGGACCTAGGATGATGAGGATTAGCAGGGCTACGATTAAAGCAGGGGAGGGATGTAATTAAATTCGGGGGAGGGAGTGAGAGAAAGATGACTACTTTGTCCGGACACTTGTTAATAATTGATGGCCTCATTTGGGGATGCTTTAAGCCACTGAGTGAGAGGGAGATCTCAAGTGATTACAGTGCAGATGCCTGCGGAGTGGCCTCAGGGCTACTCAGTCTGAGCTGGGAGAGCAGTGTCAGGGTTAGGGTGTGGAGACTAGCCTCGGGAGGCATGGCTGTGGTGGGTGGCCATTGCCAGGATCTAAGGGAGCTGGCCCATGGGCTGCGCGAGGGCAGAACTTGTGCACGGACGGTAGCCGGGATGGGCAATGGCAGAGAAGAGCATCTAGTGACCTCAGCCTGTCACTGTAGCAGCAACAAATAAGCAGCCCAGCAGGACTGGGTGCCCTCACTGCCTATGGCCCAGGCTCCCATGCAAGCACATTAATAAGTTGGGCTTGGGCAGAGAGGAAGGCTTGTCCACCTTGGAGGCCTGGGCCTTGCTGGTGGAAGGGTCCTGGGGGTCATGCTAGCGTGGGAGGGGCTGTGTGTTGATGGGCGTGCCGTAAGCCTCTCGGAGCCGCCCATCCCCACCTGAGTCTGCTCAGGCTGAGGCTCCTTCTATCTTGCAGGAGCCTGATGCCGCACACTCTGGATGGGCAGATCACTATGGAGAAGACCCCCAGTTACTTTGTGACCCGAGAGGCTCCCTGCCGCATCCACGGCATGTCCCCGGACACGAAGCTGATTGTAGTGGTGCGCAACCCCGTGACTCGTGCCATCTCTGACTATGCCCAGATGCTCTCCAAGACCCCAGGCCTGCCCAGCTTCCGAGCCCTGGCCTTCCGCCATGGCCTGGGCCCTGTGGACACTTCCTGGAGTGCTGTGCGCATTGGCTTATATGCCCAGCACCTGGACAACTGGCTGCGCTACTTCCCTCTGTCTCACTTCCTGTTTGTCAGTGGCGAGCGTCTGGTCAGCGACCCTGCAGGGGAGGTCGGCCGCGTGCAGGACTTTCTGGGCCTCAAGCGAGTCGTCACTGATAAGCACTTCTACTTCAATGCCACCAAGGGCTTCCCTTGCCTCAAGAAGGCTCAGGGCAGCAGCCGGCCCCGCTGCCTGGGCAAATCCAAGGGCCGGCCTCACCCCCGTGTGCAGTGGGCCCTGGTCCAGCGCCTGCAGGATTTCTACCGGCCCTTCAACCGCAAGTTCTATCAGATAACTGGCCAGGACTTCGGCTGGGACTGAGCTCAGAAACTTTAATTTATGTCTGCTTGCCCTTCCAGAGCAGGCTGCATCCACATGCTGGGTAAATATTTAAGAAATAAAGTTTGGATCTGTATTCTTCTGTGCGATCTTGAGGTTGGAGGGTGGAGAGGCCACCGCCAGGGAAGTGGTAGTCATACCTGCTAATTCTCCTGAGCACTGATGGCATGCCAGGTGTCATCCAAAATCTGTCCCTTAGATATCCTTGGAGGTGGGCAGTGTGCTTGTTTCCACGTCTCAGGTGAGCACGGGAGGCTCAGAGAGGCTTAGGGCATGCTCATCAACACATAGCTTAGCCCTAGTGACTCAGAGTCCCTTCTCAGGCTCTCTTCTCGACAGAAAGGTTGTCCTTCATCGGGAATGAAGAAACTAAGGCCCCAGGTTGCTTGGCTGAGTGATGGGGCAGGATTCAAGTTGAGTCTGCCCGTCTTCGTGTGTTGTACCCACGGCCTCCACTAATCCGATGTCCTAGTGTCCAGTGGGTGCTTTCTTCTGGAAGCCTTGTGGAACTGCCCAAGTGTTGGTGAGAGGAGTGAGTGTTGGCATGTGTGGGGTGGTGTCTGTTGTGCCGGGCCCAGCCTGCTCCCCAGGCCTGGGACACTTCCCCCTGGTCCGCGCTGACCCAGTTGTGTTTTGTTTTTCCTGTGTTCTCTTCTGGGAAGGGGCTGGAACCAGCGCCCATCTGCAGCTCAGCTGCCCACTCCTAACTGAGTCAGGGTAGACCCAGGTAGGCCCACTCCCCCCAGGGATGTGAGGGCCCCTCAGTAATGACTGAGCTGGTGGTACCTGCTCTTGGACAGGTGCCCACCTGCCCACCAGCTGCCCTGACAGTAACCTATGGGGCTCCTTAGGCCCAGGCCCAGCAGGACTACATTTCCTGGGATTGTCACGGGGCCTGGTTGTGGTCTTTGCATCCCAGGCTGCTCCTTGGGTCTCATGGCCTGTCCTCATCCCTGAGTGGAAAAGAGAAGGAGGCAGAGCAACCCAAAACTAGTTCCCAGCTGGTGCACACATATTTCTTCTCCCTGGACACGGCCTTCTTTTTTTTTTTTTGCAGTTTTTGGCTGGGTGCTGGGTTTGAACCCACCACCTCTGGTATATGGGGCTGGCGCCCTACTCCTTTGAGCCACAGGTGCTGCCCGACATGCCCTTCTTATGCCTGGACAGTTTCAGGGGCCACTCACTGTCACCCCAACACCACTTTTGTTCTACAGTGAGCTGTCCCAATGGCAGTCAGAGGGGAGTGTCTTCAGAGTAAACCAGATCCTATTATTTAAAAATCCTCTAATCCCCTGTCCCTGCTGCTTCTGGGATGAAGACCAGATGCTTGACTACAGCTATCAAGGCCCTCTAAGGCTAACCCCCTAATCATGCTCTCCTTACCCTTTCAGTCCTGCCATCCTGGCCCCTGCTAGCTCCTTCCACCTGCTCTTTCTGACCTCACAGGCTTTGCACAGATTGTTCCCTCTGCCTGGAATACCTTTTCCTGCAGAGGGTACAGACACTGTGGAGGCAGGCTTAGAACAGAGCAGCTATGCTCTCACTACTTTCCTACTTCCTCCCTACATTTACAGTTCCATTTCTGAGTCCACCAAGGTGATCCACTTTCCCTTCTTGAGCCTTCTCTAATGCAGCGCCATGACGAGTGCTTGTTTGCTCAGAGGGCAGACTCTGGAAGCAGTGAGGAGAATTGCTCTCCCTCAAGTGTGGAAACTTGGCTTAACCACCAAGGCCTGTGCAAGGTGCCCAGCTTACCTCAGATAACACTGAGGGCAGATGTGGGGCGGGTGGGGGTCCTGGGGAGAGTCATTAGCTTTTAATTAAAGTCCCTAAATTGCTTCCCCAGCTGCTCCATGAGTTTTCCATGTTGGAATGTTCCAGATGGGACGAGAAGTGCTAATTCAACCACCCTTTTCCTGTTGTGCCCAGTGGAAGAAAAGGGGTCCCTTCTTCAGCCCTCCTAGCCCAACCAGACTGGGAGGGGTGGGTAAGGTGGAGGTCCTCATAGCCCTGGGAGTCCAGGAGGGAGCTTGAGAAAGCCTGAGAGGAGGTTGCTTCCACCTGGAGGGTCCTTATGTGGCCCCAGACCTCCTGGGCACAGATGGTCCATTCTTAGGGCCATGGCGGCACACAGCAGGCACTGAGGGCTCTGAGCAGATCCTGGTCCAAGTGCCCCTGGTTGGCCAGTGATAGGGAAGGGGCCAACTCCTGAATCTACCCTCCTTGTTGGCTTGAAAGAATTGTCCTCTTAGGGAGTCTGGTCGTGGATGAGGGGAAGGGACCCAGCACCTGTTCTGTCCTCTCTTACTATATCTTCTCCCCTACAAAGTCATTCTCTTGTTGACAGAGAGTGCTGGAGGAGCCTGGCCCCCCCTGACCATGGGCCCCACTGGCCTGTTGGGTTGGCATGCAGAACCTTGAGATGGGTCAGGGCAGGAGCTGGGGCTGTGCCTACTGTCTGCTGCCCTGCTCCAGGGGATAGACCTGGGCTCTGGATGGCTCCTCTGCCCAGGGCTGGGATGGGCTTTCTGTGGTCAGAGTAGTAGGGCTCCCCACCCGACCCCAGGGTTCCCTAGGGGCTCTGTGTATGGCAGACCCGGTAGAGAAGGGGAAGCCTGGATTTATGGGGGTGCCTCAGGATGGGGGGTGGTCGGGGAAAAGGCCTGAGCCTCCTGGCCCATGTGGCTATCCCCTTGTGGTCCAGAGACCCTTCTCACACTTTGTTTTTTTTTGAGATAGAGTCTCAAGCTCATCCTGGGTAGAGTGCTGTGGTGTCATAGTTCACAGCAACCTCGTTCTTGGGCTCAAGTGATCCTCTTGCTTCAGTTTTTCTATTTTTAGTAGAGACAGGGGTCTCAGTTTTGCTCAGGCTGGTCTCGAAATTGTGAGCTCAAGCAATCCACCTGCCTCAGCCTCCCAGAGTGCTAGGATTATAGGTGTGAACCACTGCACCTGGCCTTTTTTTTTTCTTTTTGAGACAGAGCCTCATTTTATTGTTTGGGTAGAGTGCTATGGCGTCATTGGTCACAGCAACCTCAAACTCCTGGGCTCAAGCAATCTTCTTGCCTCAGCCTCCTGAGTAGTTGGGACTATAAGTGCCCACCACAAAGCTCAGCTATTTTTTAGAGACAAGGTCTCGTTCTTGCTCAGGCTGGTCTCAAACTCTGAGCTCAAGTGACCTACCTGCCTTGGCCGCCCAGAGTGCTAGGATTACAGGCGTGAGTCACCACACCTGGCCCCTCCCAGGTTTTAGATGGTCTGGTCGCTGGCCTCTGGGGGTGGGGTATGGGTGAGGGAGGGGCTTGAGTGACTTTGAAGGTTAAGAACTCTGTCCTTTGGACAGAAGCTTAGGCCAGAGGGTGGGGTTTTTGGGGGGTGAGGCTGAGTGGCCTTGGATTCCCAACAGAGTCTGTTTCTTTTTTTTTTTTTTTTTTGAGACAGAGCCTCAAGCTGTCACCCTGGATAGAGTGCTATGGCATCACAGCTCACAGCAATCTCCAATTCCTGGGCTCAAGCGAGTCT
The DNA here is from genome assembly GCA_963574655.1 of Perodicticus potto. Lineage (NCBI taxonomy): Eukaryota > Metazoa > Chordata > Mammalia > Primates > Lorisidae > Perodicticus > Perodicticus potto. The sequence goes on from CAUYRH010003610.1 coordinate 7,867, forward strand.
CTTGCCTCTGCCTCCCAAGTAGCTGGGACTTACAGGCGCCCGCCACAACGCCCAGCCATTTTTTGGTTGCAGCCGTCATTGTTGTTTGGCGGGTCTGGGCTGGATTCGAACCCGCCAGCTTAGGTGTACGTGGCTGGCGCCTTAGCCCATTGAGCCACAGGCGCCGAGCCACAGAGTCTGTTTCATCCACTTTGGCCACATGCATCAGACTCCCAGGAAGGGCCAGTGCTAGGGCCTCTCTTCGTGCAAGAAGCCCCCACACCTGCAGCCCAGAGTCCTTTCCTGTTCATCCTGGAGCTCTTTGGCCCCTGAACTTGTTTCAGTCAGACATCCCAGCCTCTGTCTTTTTTTTTTCTCCTTTTTGAGACAGAGTCTCACTTTGATGCCCTTCGTAGAGTGCCAGGGCATCATAGCTCACAGCAACCTCAAACTCTTGGGCTCAAGCTATCCTCTTGTGTCACCCTCCCGAGTAGCTGGGACTACAGGCGCCTGCCACAATGCCTTGCTATTGTTTTAGAGATGGAGTTCTCATTCTTTTTTTTAAAAGATAAAAGTGTAACACCCTTTATTAGTTAAAATAATAAAAGACATACATCATGGAAGCAATTTCTAAAATGGCAGAATTAGGCACTCCATGGACCATTTCCCAATAAAACAATCATAACTGGTGAAAACTACCATTTAAAGTCTCTGAAAATTGGTCTAAGAGCATAGATCAACTTTGGTTATTGCTACATGCCTCCCCTCTCCCAATTTGTTGTGGTAGTTTGTTTATTTGATTAATGACTTGACTGATCTGTTTTAGTAAAGTTCCCTACAGCAAATTCCTCTTTTCATGAGGTCTTAAAATAAGTTGGGGTTCCTAGACCTGTCAAAAAGTGACATTCTTTTTTTTTTTTTTGGAGACAGCCTCAAGCTGTCTCCTTGGGTAGAGTGCTGTGGTATAACAGCTCACAACAACCTCCAACTCCTAGGCTCAAGCAATTCTCCTGCCTCCACCTCCCAAGTAGCTAGGACTACAGGTGCCTGCCACAATGCCTAGCTATTTTTTGTTGCAGTTGTCATTGTTTGGTGGGCCCAGGCTGGATTCAAACCGCCAGATCAGGTGTATGCGGCTGGCACCTTAGCCGCTTGAGCCACAGGGGGTTCCCACTCTTGATCAGGCTGGTCTTGAGCTCAGGCAGTCCACCTGCCTCGGCCTCCCAGATTGCTAGGATTACAGGCATGAGCCACTGTGCCTGATCTCACCTGCCTCCGTCTTGCTCCCAAGATCAAGGATCAGGGTTATGAAAGTAAGGGTGGAGAAAAGGGTGGCTTAGGGGACAGAGGGTGGAAGAGCCCCATGGCTTCATTCAGTCTTTCAGCCATCAGGTACCAAAGGGCTGGCAGGCATGTTTCTGAGGACTCCACAGCCAGAGGGTAGGCTGGTCCCTGTCCACACATGTGGAAGAGATGGAGCAAACCGCTAAGCAAGCAAGAAAGCAAAGCACCACCTGCAGAGTGTGACAGGCACCAGCCTACACAGAATGGAGAAGACAGGAAGGTGGCCTAGACAGGACAGATGACTGTTTTCCTGAGGTGGGCAGCAGGTGCCTCGAGGTGGAGACGGACAGGCGGTGTCGGGTGATGGAGGGCTGGTTAAGGAAAATTCTGACTATAAAACAGGCCCCCTGTGTATTTAACCCGAAGAGTTAAAACTAAGGGCTCAAGCAGACACTTGCATGGCTGTGTTCATAGCAGTGCTATTCACAGGAGCTAAAAACGGGAATCACCCAAATGTCCATGAACAGATGGTGGATAAACAAAGTTGTGGTCTATGCGTACAACAGGGTATTATTTGGCCATAAAAAGGATTGGAGTAGTGATCCATGCTGCAACATGGGGACATCAAAACACGATGCTAGGCTCGGTGCCTGTGGCTCAAGCGGCTAAGGCGCCAGCCACATCATACACCAGAGCTGGCGGGTTCGAATCTGGCCCGGGCCTGTCAAACAATGACAACTACAACCAAAAAATAGCTGGGCTTTGTGGCGGGCGCCTGTAGTCCCAGCTACTTGGGAGGCTGAGGCAAGGGAATTGCTTAAGCCCAGGAGTTGGAGGTTGCTGTGAGCTGTGACGCCACAGCACTCTACTCAGGGCAATAGCTTGAGATTCTGTCTCAAACAAAACAAAACACGATGCTAAGTGAAATAAACCAGTTACGAAAGGTTACATGGTGTATGAGTCCCTTTGTAGGAAGTGTCCAGATCAGGCAAATGCACGGGGACAGAAAGAAGCAGATTGGTGGTTCCCAGGGCTGGGGAACTGGAGGTCTTGGGAGTGACTGCTCATGGGTACAGGGTGTTCCCTTGGGGTAAGGAAAGCGTTTAGAAATCAGGTAGACATGGTGTATGCACAACATCGTGAATATACTAACTGCCACTGAATTGTTCACTTTACAATGGTTAATTTTGTTCTGTGAATTTCACCTCAATTTTTTATTTTTTGTAAATCTGAAAGTTTATTGAGAAGGAGAAAGAGTAAAAGCAAGATACAGGCTCACAGAGTAAGATACGTTCACCACAGACAGCAATGAGCCCCCATTGCCCTTCATCCCAATTTTTTAAAAAAGGGACTCCATAAAAAACTCAACAGCACTGGGACAAGTTAGGGAGAGAAGCTCTTGGAAGATCTTTATTAGTTCTCCGAAGGCATGATGGGTTCGTTAAGGAACACACACAGATGTAACAGGACAGACGTTTTGGGAGGCACGGTCCAGAAGTGAGCCTTTCTTTCAGTGAAGGAGGAAGGAACACAGCTCTGCTGTCAGGAGGGTGGACTATCTTAGCTCCATGTGACCCCTTCCCGTGGTTCCTTCCCTGGCCTGTTTCACCATACCCACTCAGGTCTGTCCTCAGTTGAAGATTACAGATAGACCCTCTGCACGGCTCTGGGGCCCCCGCATGGCTCTTTTTTCTTCAGTACTCCATCCGCCAAATCCTGGCTGCTGTGGTCTCCCCAAAGGTTCAGTTCTGTCCCTTCATCACAGGGAGTCCCCTAGGAGTTCTGCCTCAGTCCCCCTCCCTGTGCTGCAGCCTGGACACAGTGTCCATGCAGGAACCCAGGGTGGGCTCCCCTCACTGGTACCCATCTCTCAGGTGCTGACCGGATGGGGTGCATGCCAGGATGCCTGCTGTGCCCTGGTGAGCCTGTGTGTCCTACATGGGTCAGTACCTGTCATTCCTGTCTCTACTTGTCACCACACTGAGTGGCCAGGAGAGCATAGATGGTGTCTGTGTTTTGAATGAGGAGGCTCAGAGGGGAGGTGCTAACTTTGGTTGCACAGCTCCTGTGGGGAGTTGGCGCAGGTGCCCCATTGAATGTCTTGCAGGGCTAGGCCCACCTGGAATGAGGGCAGGGGCAGTTCCTAAGCAAAATGCACCCAGCAGAGCTGGCTGTCAGGTGGACGGAGGGGTTGCTGGACCTCAGGTCCTGGGTCCTGTATGCTTGGGGCTTACAGTGCGGGACGAGAGGTGGAAGACCTGGGTTGGCAGGCAGAAGGGGCCCTGCTCAGCTCACTGGTGGGGCGCGTCTGATGGGTAGCTGCTATAAGTACATGTGTCTCCCTAGATTCCCAGCAGCAACGGGTGCTCCAGAGTACTTAGCAAGAGTTTTATTTCCTGACTTAGATTTCTCTCCAGACACTGTCTAAAGATGGTTCTTCCTTAGGACTCCCATTCTGGCTGTGAAGATCCTGGACCTGAAATTAGGGCCAGAGACTCAGGTTTCAAACAAGCTTTCCCAAAACACACCCTTTGGATTTTAATTTATGGAACTGCCCAAGTGACAGAGAGATGAATGCTATAAAAGGAGATTTTATGACAGTCATGTGTTGTATAATGACTTTTCTGTCAATGTGGGAGCACATATGTCATGGGTCCATAAAATTATAATAGAGCTGAAAAATTCCTATGGCCTGTTGATGCTGTAACCATTGCGAGGTCAATAGCTCAATGCTTTATGTATGGATTTGTAGTAAAACTGATGTAAACAAACCTACTGCCCTGTCAGTCAGATGGAAGTAAAGAACATACAATTATCTACAGTGCCTAATACTTGACAATGATGATAAACAACTATGTTATTGCCTTTTATATTTACCATACCATGTTTTTTATCATCCTTTAAGAGTGTACTCCTATGTATAAAAAAAAAGTTGCCTTGGCTCAGCACCCTTAGCACAGTGTTTACGGCACCAGCCATGTGCACCGAGGGTGGCGGGTTCGAACCCGGCCCAGGTCAGCTAAACAACAAGGACAACTGCGACCCCAAAAAATAGCCGGGCATTGTGGTGGGTGCCTGTAGTCCCAGCTACTCAGGAGGCTAAGGCAAGAGAATCGCTTAAGCCCAAGAATTTGAGGTTGCTGTGAACTATGACACCATGGCACTCTACCCAGGGTGACAGTTTGAGACTCTGTCCCCCAAAAAATAAAAAAGTTGCCTGGCCAAGGCCGTTCTCACCTGTAATCCCAGTGCTTTGGGAGGCTGAGGAAGGAGGATTGCTTGAAGCCATGTGTTTGAGGATACATTGAGCTATGATGACATCACTGTACTCCAGCCGGGTTGACAGAGTGAGACCTTATCTATAAAAAAAAAAGGGAAGGAAATTATTATTATTATTTTTTTGGGCCGGGGCTGGGTTTGAACCTGCACCCTCTGGTATATGGGGCCAGCGTCCTACTCCTTTGAGCCACAGGCGCCGCCAGAAGGAAATTATTTTTGTATAGCTCTACAATATGTTTGTGTTTTAAGCTAAGTGTTCGGAGAGTCACAGAGTTAAAAAAAAAAAAAAATGTATAAGGTAAAAAGTTATAGTAAGCTAAATTAACTTATAATTAAAGAAATAATTTTGGGCTGGGCTCAGTGGCTCATGTCTGTAATCCCAGCATTCTGGGAGGCCGAGGCCAGTAGATTGCTTGAATTCAGGAGTTTGAGACCAGCCCGAGCAAAAGCAAGAACCTGTCTCTAAAAATAGCTGGGAGTTGTGGGCACTTGTAGTTCCAGCTACTTGGGAGGCTGAGGCAAGAGGATTGCTTGAGCCCAACAGTTGGAGGTTGTTGTGAGCTATGACATCACAGTACTCTATAGAGGGCATCAAAGTGAGGCTCTGTCTCAAAAAAAAAGAGAAAGAAAGAATTGTAAAATTCATTTGCTGTAGCCTAAGTGGATAGCATTTATAATATCCGCATTAGGCCTCCATTCACTTGCCACTAATCCATTCAGAGCTCCTTCCAGTCCTGTGAGCCCCACCCATGGTACATGACAATATGACAGGTGTGACAATTTTTTCTTTGAAACCTTATTTTCTTTGTACTTTTGTCTGTGTTTAGGTATGTTTAGACACACAAATACTTCCCCCTGTGTTAGCTGCCTGCAGTGTTCAGTATAGTAATGTGCTTGCAGCCCAGGGAGCTCTAGGCTGTACCACGTAGCCTAGGTGTATGGTCAGTGGGCTGTGCCATTTAGGTTTGTGTAAGGATGCTCCGTGATGTTCTCACAACGACAAAATTGACATCTTGCCGTTTCTCAGAAGGTGTCTCATTGTTAGATGGCACATGGCTATATTTACATTCCCTGGGACGAGGGGCCAGGCTCACCACCTAAGTCCCTGGGGGACCCGCCACGGTTAGTGAACAGGTGGACAGCGGACAGGGGAAAGCTGAGGCCAGAAGCTTTATTGAGGTTTCTGAGGGAAAGGCAGGACGAGACCAGGGAAACAGCTTAGCATTGGCTAGTTTGAATAATTCTGGTGAGATCTGGGGTGTGTGGCTGGCCTTAGTTATCTCGTACCTGGCTTGGGTGACTTAGGGCAAGGAAAATTGGTTTGTGGTGTGAGATAAGGAGGTGGATTAGAGGATGGACTCTGGGTGACAGGTGAGATGTAAACAACATGGCTGCTGGTCCTGCCCTGTAATTGATGAGCGCCAAACGGACAAACACAGAATCTAAGCCAGGGGTCCTCAAATTATGGCCCGCGGGCCACATGCGGCCCGCTGAGGACATTTATCTGGCCTGCCAGGTGTTTTTGCCTCCGCTGCCTGTCCTGTTTAGCAGCGGACTCATCCCCAGCCGGCAAAATCTGTTAGTGGAAAAACCACTGGTTGCATTCCCAAACAAAACTTGTGTGGATTCACTAGAAAAGTTGCAAAAGGAGTTCCAATTTAGATTTAAAGAGCTTCATCTCCATGAACAGGACATACAGCTTTTCCATAACCCGTTTTCTATTGACATTGAAAATGTGGAGGTCAGTCCCTGAAGTCGCTGCCCTGGCTGCCCCTCTGCCAGCTGCTCCGGCACCACCTTGGGCCACATCTCCCGCAGGCAGGAGCCAGGCGCTGACAGGTGCGGCAGGGGCGGCCAAGTGCTCCTGCGGCTTGGCTCCTGCACCGGTTCCAACTCTGCGTGGGCGGCGGCTTTCTGGCTTCTCCATGGGGCTGGCCTGCGGTGCCCAGATGCTCTAAGAATGTTTCCACTGTTGATCGAAGGACACACACAGTGGGATTCAGAATTCCTGGAGAATTGCCTTTGTGAGAAGCTGAAAGTATTTCTTTAAATTCCATCTCTTAGTTTTTCAAAGAAACATCAAGAAACCATCGAGTAGGGTGCCAGCCCCATGTACTGAAGGTGACGGGTTCAAACCCAACCTCGCCATACTGCAAAACAGAAAAATAGACAGGTGTTGTTGCAGGCGCCTTCCAGCTACTCGGAAGGCTGAGGCAAGAGAATCGCCTAAGCCCAGGAGTTGGAGGTTGCTGTGAGCTATATGAAGCCACGGCACTCTACCGAGGGCGACAAAGTGAGACTCTGTCCCTACAAAAGAAAAAAGAAACCATGAACAACATTAGTAATGAAGAGTTTGATTGCCACTTGCTTGATGAAGGTTTTACTGCCAAGCACATTCTGGACCAAAAAATCAATGAAGTTTCCTCTTCTGATGATAAGGATGCCTTCTGTGTAGCAGACCTCAGAGATGTTCTGAAGAAACACCGAAGATGGCTAAAAGCTCTTCCTCGTGTCACTCCCCTTTATGTAGTCAAATGTAATGACATTAGAGCCATTGTGAAGACCCTCCCTGCCATTGGGACAGGATTTGACTGTGCTAGCAAGACTGAAATACAATTGGTGCAAAGTCTCAGAGTGCCTCCAGAGAGGATTATCTATGCAAATCCTGTAAACAAGTGTCTCAAATTAAGTATGCTGTCAATAATGGGGTCCAGATGATGACTTTTGACAGTGAAGTCGAGTTGATGAATGTTGCCAGAGCAAATCCAAAGGCCAAGTTGGTTTTGCGGATTGCCACTGATGATTCCAAAGCAGTCTGTTGACTCAGTGTCAAATTTGGTGCCATACTCAAAACCAGCAGACTTCTTCTGGAACAGGCAAAAGAGCTAAATACTGATGTCATTGGTGTCACCTTCCACATAAGAAGTGGCTGTACTGATCCTGAGACCTTCATGCAGGCAATTTCTGATGCCCGCTGTATCTTTGACATGGGAGCTGAGGTTGGTTTCAGCGTGTACCTGCTTGATATTGCTGGTAGCTCTGAGGATGTGAAGCTTAAATTTGAAGAGATCACTGGTGTAATCAACCCGGCATTGGACAAGTACTTTCCATCAGACTCTGGAGTGAGAATCATAGCTGAGCCAGGCAGATATTATGTTGCATCAGCCTTCACACTTGCAGTTAATATCATTGCCAAAATAGTGTATTAAAGGAACTGATAGGCTCTGATGATGAAGATGAGTCCAGTGAACAAACCTTTATGTATTACATCAACGATGGAGTACATGGATCGCTTAATTGCATCCTTTATGATCATGCTCATGTAAAGCCTCTTCTGCAAAAGAGACCTAAACCAGATAAGAAGTATTATTCATCTGGCATATGGGGTCCAACATGCGATGGCCTTGACTGGATAGTTGAGCGCTGTGACCTGCCAGAAATGCATGTGGGCGACTGGATGCTCTTTGAAAATATGGGTGCTTACACTGGAGCTGCTGATTCTACTTTCAATGGATTCCAGAGGCCGACAATCTACTATGTGATGTCAGGATCGATGTGGCAACTTGTGCAGCAAATCCAGAACCCCGACTACCTACCCGAAGTAGAAGAGCAGGATGTTGGCACTCTGCCTGTGTCTTGTGCTTGGGAAAGTGGAATAAAACATCACCCAGCAACTTGTGCTTCGGCTAGTATTAATGTGTAGATATCATTCTGTAGCTGTTAACTGTGAGTTTAGCTTGAATTAAGGGATTTGGGGGGACCATTTAAGTATTGCTATTTTTGAAATCTCTTTGTAAGAGTAGGGTTGGCACAGATGCAGCAAT
>CAUYRH010003614.1:0-12172 GCA_963574655.1 Perodicticus potto
CTTCTATACCAATTTTTTTAAGTGTTCTGATCATGAAGGGATGCTGGATATTGTCAAAAGCTTTTTCTACATCAACTGAGAGAATCATATGGTCTTTATTGTTTAATTTGTTTATGTGCTGGATTACATTTATAGATTTACATATATTGAACCAGCCTTGAGACCCTGGGATAAAGCTCACTTGGTCATGGTGTATAATTTGTTTGATGTGTTGTTGGATTCTGTTTGTTAGTGTCTTGTTAAATATTTTTGCATCAATATTCATTAGTGATATTGGTCTATAGTTTTCTTTTCTTGTTGGGTCCCTCCCTGGTTTAAGGATTAAGGTGATGTTTGCTTCATAGAATGTGTTGGGTAGTATTCCTTCTTTTTCTATATTTTGGAAGTGGTATAGTAATATAGGTACTTGTTCTTCTTTAAAGGTTTGGTAGAATTCTGATATGAAGCCATCTGGTCCCGAGCTTTTCTTTTTAGGGAGATTTTGTATAGTTGATGCTATTTCAGAACTTGATATAGGCCTGTTCAACAATTCCACTAGGTTCTGGCTAAGTCTTGGTAGTGGCGTGCTTCCAAGTATTGGTCAGTTTCCTTCAGATTTTCATATTTCTGAGAGTAAAGTTTCTTGTAATATTCATTAAGAATTTCTTGAATTTCTGAGGGGTCTGTTGTTATTTTGTCTTTACCATTTCTGATTGATGAAATTAGAGATTTTACTTTTTTTCCTGATTAGGTTCACCAAAGGTTTATCTATTTTATTGACCTTTTCAAAAAACCAACTTTTTGATTTATTGATCTGTTGTATAATTCTTTTGTTTTCAATTTCATTTAATTCTGCTCTAATTTTGGTTATTTGTTTTCTTCCGCTGGGTTTGGGGTTGGAATGTTCTTCCTTCTCCAGTTGCTTAAGGTGTCCCATTAAGTTGTTAACTTCCTCTCTTTCTGTTTTTTTGAGGAAGGCTTGCAGTGCTCTAAATTTCTCTGTTAGGACTGCCTTTGCAGTATCCCAGAGGTTCTGATAATTCATGTCTTCATTGTTATTTTATTCCAAAAATTTGGTAATTTCCTTCTTAATCTCATCTATGGCCCATCTATCCTTCAGCATAAGGTTATTTAGCTCCATGTTTTTGTATGAGTATGCAGATTCCTGTTGTTATTGAGTTCCACTTTTATTCCATGATGGTTGGAGAAAATGCATGGAATAATTTCTATTCTTTTAAATTTGCTGAGGTTAGACTTGTGACCTAAGAGGTGATCGATTTTGGAATATGTTCCATGGGGTGATGAGAAGAATGTGTATTCAATTTTGTTAGTATGAAATGTTCTATAGATATCTGTTAAATCCAGTTGTTGAATGGTTAAGCTTAAATCTAAAATTTCTTTACTTAGCTTCTTTTTGGAAGATCTATCCAACATTGCTAAAGGAGTATTAAAATCTCCAACTGCTAAGGAGCTGGAGGAAATCAAGTTACTCATGTCTATTAGAGTTTTTCTTATAAATTGAGGCACATTCTGGTTGGGTGCATAAATATTAATTGAAATCTCATCATATTGAGTAGTACCTTTAACAAATATGAAATGCCCATCTTTATCCTTCCTTACTTTGGTTGGTTTAAAGCCTATTGTATCTGCGAATAAGATTGCAACACCTGCTTTTTTCTGTTTTCCATTTGCCTGGAATATAGATGACCATCCCTTCACCTTGAGTCTAAATTTATCTTTTAAGGTAAGATGATATTCTTGTATTCAGCAGATATCTGGCCTGAGTTTTTGTATCCAGTCAGACAACCTATGCCTCTTTAGAGGACAATTTAAACCATTTACATTAATTGAAAACAATGATAAATCTTTAGGAAGTCCAGTAGACATTTTTAATCCTTTCATCACTGTGGAAGTTGAAATTTGATAAAAAGTTTCTGGGTGAGTTTACTTTTGTGGTGGAGGATTACTCTGGTCATTATGGAGGATAGGTCTGAGAATATCCAGGAGAGCTGGTTTAGTTACAGCAAATTTCTTCAACATGTGGATGTCATTAAAGTATTTAATTTCTCCATCATAGACTCAGTTTATCTGGGTACAGGATCCTGGGTTGAAAGTTCTTTTGTTTTAGGAGATTAAAAGTCAATGACCATTCTCTTCTAGCTTGAAAGGTTTGATCAGAGAGATCTGCAGTTTTTCTAATATTCTTCCCCTTTTAGGTAATGGATTTCTTACGTCTGGCTGCTTTCAGAATTTTCTCCTTCATATTAACTTTAGTGAACTTAATTATGATGTGCCTGGGGAGGTGTTTTATTCGGTTTGAGTCATGCTGGGGTTCTGAAACTGTCTGCTATCTGAATTTCAGAATCTCTTGGCATGTCTGGAAAGTTCTCTTTCATAATCTCATAAAGAAGAGGCTCTGTGCCTTGTGACACCACTTCATCATTTCAGGTATCCCTATAAGGCGAATATTGGTTTTCTTCGAGTTATCCCAGAGCTGTCTGAGAGAATGATCTGTTTTTGCCTTCCATTCCTCTTCTTCTTTGGAAGTTTGGGAGCGTTCGAAAGCTTTGTCTTCCATGTCAGAAATCCTTTCTTCTTCTTGCTCCATTCTGTTATTGAGGGATTGTACTGTATTTCTCAGATCTTTGAGGGCTGCAAATTCTTGTCTCAATGTGTCAAAATCTTTGGGCATTTTGTCTTTGAATTCATTGAATTCTTGAGACATCTTTTGTGTCATCTTTTGGATTACTGCTTGAAATTCTGATTCCATCTTTTCCTCCATTCTGCTGATCTTATTTGCTGTCCAGATTCTGAATTCGATTTCTGACATCTCAGCCATTTGCTTATGCAAAGGATCTTGTACTTTATCTACCTTGTTCCTTGGGGAAGTTGATCTACTCTGATTATTCATATTGCCAGAGTTTTTCTGTTGATTTCACCTCATGATTATTTTTCACTGTTGCCTATGACCATCCTCAGAGTTGGAGAGGTGTCTCTCCCAGATCAGACCCTGGCAGGATCACTCTTTTGTTGCTGGATCTTTATAGGGAGTGACCCTGTGTAGCTCCTCTGGGACTGTCCCACCAGGGAGTTCTGGCTGCGGGAGCAGCTCTGGCGTGTGGCACACCCAGATGAAGCATCAGGGCGTGGGATGGGGCACCTGGTGGCCTTTGCAAAAGGAGTCCGTGCCTCTAGCAGTCTCTGGCTGGGAGGTGGGCTCTGGAGGGAGGGCATGGGTCTCACAGCCTCCTGAGTCCCTGGCCATACGGGCGGGCCAGGTGAGGAGGCAGAGAGGGTAGGGGAGGAGGTGGGTTGTGTGGCTCCCGGAGTTCCTGGCCCCGGGCAGGTAGACGGAGGCCTGGCAGGTTCCTGGTGGAGTCCCTGGCCGTTTGTGGGCAGCAGGCGGAGGTCCGGAGCGGGGGTCCCAGCGGAGTCCAGAAGGCCAGGCCAGTTCCGGTGGAGTCCCTGGCTGCTGCAAGTGGAGGGCCGAGTCCCGGAGGGCACAGCTCAGAGCTGTGCAGGGGTCCCAGCAGGCAGCAGGCTGAGGCAGGGCAGAGCACAGATTGGCGCTGCCCAGGAGTCCCAGCCGACTAACTGGCCGCTGCTGGCAGTGGGCCAAGCCCTGGTGGAGTGCCAGTCAGGGACCTGTGGGAGTCCTGGTGGAGTTCCTGGCTGCTGCTGGCGGTGGGCATGGATTGGAGCGGGGTGGGGGTCCCAGCGGGCAGCAGGCTGAGGCTGGGCCCGGCACAGATCGGGGATGCGTGGGTGTCCCGGTAGAGTTCCTGGCTGCTGTGGCAGTGGGCCAAAGCCTGGTGGGGCACGGATCAGAGCCACATGGGGGTCCCGGCAGTGTCCCTGCCTGGGATTTAGCAGGGGCTCAGTGGGGCCCTGGAGTCTCTTACCTGGTGGGCCGCCTTGTCTGGCACATAGGGAAGCTGGGCGCTGCTCAATTCCTCCTCCCTCAGTTTCAGCAGAGGTTATCTTTCCTTTTGGACAGGAGCCTTTGTCGGAAGCTGCTTCCAGTTGGCCATCTTGCCCCTCCTAAGACCACTTTAAAACATATTTCCTGTTTCCATCAGCTAGCATTGAACTTTTCTTTTTGAGACAGGTTCTTGCTCTGTCACCCAGACTTGTACAGTGCCATCATCATAGCTCCCTACAACCTCAAATTAATGGGCTCAAGTGATCCTCCTGTCTTAGCCTCCCAGGTAGCTAAGACTATAGGCAGGTGCCACCATACCTGACTAATTTTTCTATTTTTTGTAGGGATGGGGTTTCACTCTTGCTCAAGCTGGTCTTGAACTCCTGGCCTTGAGCAATCCTCCCACCTTGGCCTTTCAGAGTGCTAGGATTACAGGTGTGAGCCACCATACCTGGACTAAATTTATTTTTATGTAGCCAAGTATTTCTGCTGAGAATGACTAAATTTGTCAGATTTTATACTATTTTAGCCATTCACTATTTATCAAAAGGTTATTAGTGTATTTTTAGTTATACAAATGACATATCATTACTAAATTATAAAGATGACAAAAACCTTGCTAAGGGGTTAATAAAGTTTCACTTGTTTAATTTTTAAAAACTGCACTTGAATCTTTTATTCTGGGTATTTGGATTACAAATGCCTTCCTCTATGTATTTTTCATTTTCTATAAATTATATACTTTGAGAGAAAGATCTCAAAGTTTGAGAATTTGTCATGTCAGATAAAGAATGAATTTGATTAATCTACCTTAAAGTAGCCACAATGTACTATGCATTTAAGTGTCCATTAAACATTTCTTTTTCATTTCTTTTTTTTTTTTTTATGAGAGACAGAGTCTTACTATGTTGCCCTCAGTAGAGTGCTGTAGCATCACAGCTCACAGCAAACTCAAAGTCTTGGGCTTAAGCTATTCTCTTGCCTCAGCCTCCCAAGGAACCGGGACTACAGGCACCCTCCTCTACACCCAGCTATTTTTAGAGATGAGGTCTCACTCTTGCTGACACTGGTCTCAAACTCCTGAGCTCAGGCATTTCACCCGCCTCGGCCTCCCAGAGTACTAGGATTACAGGTGTGAGCCACTGCGCCTGGCCTAAAACATTTCTTAATTTAGATTTTTGTACATTATAGTATTAGAACTAAAATCTTAAGACAAATTAACCTAGTGAAAAGCTGAGCCACTCTTATTCCTGATTTTCTCTTTTAAGTTTAAAAATTATTTATTTAAATAATAATTGTTGTAATAATATTTAGAGACTGGGTACCAAGCTGGAGTGCAGTTGGCATGATCATAGTTCAATGTAGCCTTGAACTCCTGAGCTCAATCCTTCCACCTGAGCCTCCTGAGCTAGAACTACAGGTGTGCACCACTATGCCCAAGTAATTTTTCATATTTTTTGTAGAATGAGATCTTGCCATGCTACCCAAGCTGCTCTTGAACACCTGGCATCAAGCAATCCTCTTGCCTTGGTCTCCTAAAGCACTGGGATTTCAGGCTTTAAATTAAAAAAAAAAAATTTAAATAATAAAAAAGATAGTTTATTATAGCCTTAAAATAATTATTTTAGAGTGGGAATGGCGGCACATGTCTATACTCCTAGCACTCTGTGGAGCTGAGGTAGGAGGATTGCTTGACGTCAGGAATTCAAGACCAGACTGAGCAAGAGTTAGACCCCCGTCTCTACAAAAATTGGAAAAATTAGCCAGATGTGGTGGCATCTGTCTGTAGTCCCAGCTACTCAGGAGGCTGAGACAGGAGGATTGCTTGAACCCAGGAGTTTGAGGTTGTTGTGAGCTAGGCTGAGGCCATGGCATAGAGTGATTAGAGCAAGACTATCTCAAAAAAAAAAAAAAATCTTGTAGATGTTAAAAGAGATTTATTTATGAATCAGATGTGGAATCAGAAAGAATTGATGTGACAGGGCCTTTGTGTCAAGCACTGGGGCACCAAGCTGGGGTCCTTTCTTCACTGTTCCATCTCCAGGTGGGCCCTGGTATCTCTGCTACAGTCTCTGCCACCTGTGACCTGCTAGGGAAACCTACAGTGAAGACACCAGCATACCCTAGAAGCTGAGAAATGGCCGTATACACTCGATCCAAGCAAAAAAATAAAAATCGTACCCTCAGTTCAGGAAACAAAATTGTTAAATACTTGCCCAAACTAGAACTATGTAGAAGCAAGATTTTATAAAGGAAACAGAATGGGAAGCAGCTCAGGTCTGTAAATTTTTTTTTTTAATTAAATCATAGCTGTGTACATTAATGCAATCATGCAGGTCTCTAAACTTTGATGCACAGTTTTTTGCATCAAATCTAATCTTTGCAGATCTTCCTTTTATCCTGCTGAAATACTACTGTAGAATAAAGTTACGTTTAACCTAAAAGAGAGAGAGCGATTTATGTATCTTACTTTGTAATTTAATTTTAGGATTTTTAATTGTAACTTTATTTTACCATCATTATTCTTTTTGTTTTGGTGTTTTGATCTTGGGTGATCTAAACATCTTTCATTGGAGGAGACTTCTTTGCTTTGTACTGGAATTTCCAGTAAAAGAAAACACTTCCATTTAGCAGTTTGATTTCAAATTATGTTATAATGTATAATTTTTTTAAAGGAAGAAAATCTAGCAATTGAGTACTGACAAAATAGCCATATTATTTTATGGCATTACTAGTACACTCCATTTTGTTTCTCTAATTGTAACTTAGATGATGTCCTTGTTGAATAAACAGAAGAAAATCCTGGTATCTTGCCTCCTTATGAAAGACTTGAGATGTCAGTGTGGGCTAAGAGTATGCTTTTTCTGGTTCGAGTGACTAAATGTCCTAAAGTTTAATTAGTATACAATTTTACCACACTTCTCATTAACCTACTTTTCACTTTAGACCAATAGTAATCTGTGAAACAAAACTGGTGTTGAAAAACCACATTTTCCTCTGTTGATTTATACTCTAATTTTGTGTTCTTATTAAAATTACTTTAATTTCCAAAGAATAAAGAGCACCTTGTAAGCTATGTACAGTAACATGTTTTTCAGAACCATCAGAGAAATGCATAGTTAATCCCTTTAATAACAAACCTTACTTAATTAAGTGAAAATCATATACAAATACAATACATATTTCCTTTCTTTCTTAGAGGACATTAAAAATAATTTATCCTCTTCTTCATGCCAAAGGTCATTATTTAAGCATTAATTACCACATACTGCTCTGGGGGCCGTCTGTCCCAAGACGGGAACCCAAGACTGTGGATGAGTTCTTTACAGGTTGTGTCTTCCTTCTGTGGATTTCCTCTCTCTTCCCTTTCGGTTGCTACCTTTGCCTTTGGTGGTGTGCCTGCCCTTTTATAATTATTTGCTTCCAGTTAGCAGGGAAATCTCATAACCAAGCTTATTTTTTTTCTTACGAGCCAAAGTTTTATTCATTCATTTCTTGCATTTGAAGTACTCTTTGCTGACATCCTTGAACTGAGATTCTTTGCCATAGTTCTTCAGTACTACACAACTGTAACTACCACTTTAGGAGGTTTTCTCTCTCTGTCAGCTTTACAAAGGCCTACCCATTCTCCTAGTTACTTGTTGTCATCAACCTTTATTAGGCTGATTTGGTGTTCAACACAAAGGGCCTCCACCAACTTGACATACGTAGGCTCATCACAGTTGGATGTAAGCATGCAAAGATGGGCTTGGCGCTTGTCTAAGGCTTTGACAGCTTTGCGGAATCCACCTCC
This sequence comes from Perodicticus potto, assembly GCA_963574655.1. Classification (NCBI taxonomy): domain Eukaryota; kingdom Metazoa; phylum Chordata; class Mammalia; order Primates; family Lorisidae; genus Perodicticus; species Perodicticus potto. Next base: position 7,695 of record CAUYRH010003614.1, read on the forward strand.
AAGGCCATCGTGGATGAGTGCAGTCTTCAGCACTTCTTGTAACGAGGTTTTAATGTCCATTACACCTTCATCAGCAATGCCTTCCTTGGCCATGGAGACGGGTCATTACCAAGCTTATTAAAAGTAACACCTAAGGCCAGGTGCAGTGGCTCATGCCTACAATCCCAGCACTCTGGGAGGCTGAAGTGGGTGGATCGCTTGAACTCAGTAGTTAAAGACCAGCCTGAACGAGAATGAGACCCTGTCTCTACTAAAAATAGAAGAAGTAGCTGGGGTTGTTGCAGGCCCTATTGTCTCAGCTACTAGGGAGGCTGAGGCAAGAGGATTGTGTGAGCCCAAGAGTTTGAGGTTGCTGTGAGCTGTGATGCCATAGCATTCTACTCAGGGTGACAGAATGAGACTCTGTCTGCAAAAAAAAAAAAAAAGTAACACCTAAGCTGGGTGCAGTGACACAGTGATGCCAGTAGTCCCAGGTTCCTGGGATAGCTTGAGCCCAGAAGTCTGAGTACAGCCTGAGCAACCTAGCAAAATTCTAAAACTGAATATGAACAGGCTCTTAGGAAGAACCTAAGAGACTCTTTGGTAAAATCTCTCTGTCACTTCTCTTCAAAGCCCATTCACATTTCAAGATGTAGCTCTCATCTTGCAAGTTCTACTCTAATAAAAGAGAGCTTTCTGTGGCGGGCAGGGTGGTCGCAATACACAAAGTCTACTCACATCCACGTCCCCTTCTCTGTGCAGCCTCCAGAAACCAACTTCTTCCTCTCACAGAATCTTAAATGACTTGAACATAGTGAGTACACTTAGAGCTAAAAAGCTAAGACGTATCTCTATGATCTAACCACTTGATTAGCCTTAAGAAAAACTATCCACATTTTAGGAATCAGGTGTGGAGTAGAAGGAGACGTGTCTTGACAAAGTCACACTGCATATTGGGTAATGGTCTGATCAGGGCTTAATTCTCTAGGCAAATGTATCAGTGTTTGAACTTGCTGTTTACTCTTTGATTAGACCCAAGACATAGTGAAGTTACATAGTATGCTTAGATTTATGTCAGCAAGACAGGATCACCTCAAAAGTTATGGTTTAATTCCCTTGTAGGCCAGGTATGTATCAAACCTAGAAATTTTATTCTAATATTCTTTTAAGTGTTTATAAATTCCCAGCTCCTCAATTGGGAATTCTTGGGACCAATTTTACAATTGTATTGGCTCCCTCATGAATGAGATAAATAATTTGTAAATGTGTTGATTTTGTATTTGTATGTGAATCATGTTTTTAACTTTTTGAAAATTATACTTTGACTTGATACCATCTTTTAGGTATAATAAAGTTTGAAATGTTATAGTTTTAAGCCATCACTTTTATTTAATTTCTAGTAATAAAAATACATAATTTATATTTTCCTTGGGACCAAAATATTTGAGCAGAGCAGGAAAAGTTTCAGCTACAAGGAAGTAATAGTTATGCATCCCAATTACTTCCTAAAATTATCAACCAGAAGTTCCCGTAGTCTTTGTAAAAGACTTTGGTGGTTCTCCCAATGGTTATTATTATGTAGCCACTACTGACAGTTGCTAAAGGACATAGACTTTGTCTTGTTAAATCTGAAATGATGCTTGGCATTCTAGGCTCCTGAGAAGTGCCGAAAGAAAGAATTTTGAGTGTGTGAAATGCCTTGGAATCTGTAAAGTGTTATAAAATATATATTTTTTAATACTGAAGTACTTCTTCCTTAAATATTTACTTTCCTCTTCCTAGTTTGGTAGAGGAAATAATAAGAATTCTTTTCCACAATTTTCACATTGGTGGGCTGCCATGAACAACAGCAAAACAGAAATGATGGTTTTTAAATTACTTCAGACCAGCACAGCATCTTAGCTTTATGTTTCTGTTGGCCCTGGTAGCCAGTTGAACAGGACAGTTTGTTTTTCCTCTTTTCTTAACATTCTGATGTGACTATATTGACCTGTGGTGGTTAAAAACTTTGCTACACTTGAGATTTATGTTGATGTTATGGAACTGGTCTTGGAAATGCAAGTTAGCCCTCCAGCAACTTACTTACATAGAATGATTGCTTCCTATAATTATTTTTGTTGGAAAGATAACACTTTGGAAGCTTCGTAGCCTCTTATTACACAAAGCTATCACCAAATGATTAAACAATCAGAAAAAGGGTACCTTATCTTTGTTCTGGAGGTTAGTAGTGCCTCTTTCTTAAAAGCCTAACATTTGAAATCAGCAAAAAGTTTTATTTTTTAAGAGTCATTTTTAAATTAAATCATCTTTATGGCTGTGTTTTCAAAAAACATAAAAAATGGAAATTAAAAAAAAAGAACAAAAGAAAAAGGAATAAAAAACCCTTTATAGTGAAAAATGAAATGTCACCTGCACACACCTCCTAAGTGACCTTATTAGGTGGGTGGGGAGTTTCACAGGAAGCTGCCAGTAGCTGCCACAGTCCACCAAGGGGGAAATCCTGTTTTGAACCAGGTAGCACCAGGGCTGATTGCCATCAGGAGAGGCAGAATATTTCATTCCCCATCTGTTGTTGTCTTCCATTAAAGGGGAAAAACAAAAAACAAAAAAGCAGAAACTTTTATTTACCATGAGAAAGTATCAAAAAATTTTCCATTATTTTTACATTCTTTCTGTCTTGTCAAGGTAAAGTCTGGTTACAGCACATAAGAATGGGTCTTTCTGGGCTTGGTGCCTGTAGCACAGTGGTTACAGTGCCAGCCACATACACCAAGGCTGGTGGGTTCGAATCCAGCCCAGACCAACTTAACAACAACAATGACAACTGCAAGCAAAAAAATAGCTGGGCATTGTGGCGGGCACCTGTAGTCACAGCTACCGGGAAGGCTGAGCCAAGAGAATTCTTAGGCCCAAGAGTTTGAGGTTGCTGGGAGTTGTGACACTACGGCACTTGACTGAGGGTGACGAAGTGAGACTCTGTCTCAAAAAAAGAAAAATAGGTCTTTCTAAATATACTTTAATCTGCTATATCAAGCTGTCGATAATGGGGAATTAGATTTCACTTTTTTTTTTTTACTTTCTAATGTTTTTTTTTTTTTAATTAAATCATAGCTATGTATATTAATGCAATCTTGGGGTACAATGTGCTGGTTTTATATAAAATTTGAAATGTTTTCATCAAACTAGTTAACATAGCCTTCACAGCATTTTCTTAGTTATTGTGTCAAGACATTTATATTCTACACCTAGTAAATTTCACCCTTGTAAGATGCACCATAGGTGTGGTCCCACCAATTACTCTCCTTCCACCCATCCTCCCCTCTCTCTCCCTTTTCCCCTTCTTCTTGGGCTATAATTGGGTTATAGCTTTCATAAGAAAGCTATAAATTGGTTTCATAGTAAGACTTCCATTCTTGAGATTCTTTGCTAAGAAGAATATGTTCCAGCTCTATCCATGTAAACATGAAAGAGGTAAAGTCTCCATCTTTCTTTAAGGCTGCATAGTATTCCATGGTGTATACCACAATTTATTGATCCATTCATGGGTCAATGGGCACTTGGGCTTCTTCCATGACTTAGCAATTATGAATTGGGCTGCAATAAACATTCTGGTACATTTATCTTTGTTGTAATGTGATTTTTTGTTCTTCTGGGTATATACCTAGTAGAGGAATTGTAGAATCAAATGACAGGTCTATTTTTAGATCTCTAAGTGTTCTCCAAACATCTTTTCAAAAGGAACGTATTAGTTTGCATTCCCACCAGCAATGTAGAAGTGTTCCCTTTTCTCCACACCAATATCTCCGGTTTGGGGATTTTGTGATGTGGGCTGATCTTACTGGAGTTAGATGATATCTCAAAGTAGTTTTGATTTGCATTTCTCTGATGATTAAGGATGATGAGCATTTTTCATGTGTCTGAAGGCCATGCACCTGTCTTCTTCAGAGAAAGTTTCTCTTCAAGTCCTTTGCCCACCCTGAGATGGGATTACTTGTTCTGTTCTTTTCTTTCTAATACGTTTGAGTTCTCTGTGGATTCTGGTTATTAAACCTTTGTAGGAGACATAACCTGCAAATATCTTCTCCCATTCTGAGGGCTATCTGCCTGCTACACTTACTGTGTTCTTGGCTATGCAGAAGCTTTTTAGTTTGATCAGATCCCAGTAGTGTATTTTTGATGTTGCTTCAATTGTCCGGGGAGTCCTCCTCATAAAATATTCACCCAGGCTGATTTCTTCAAGAGTTTTCCCTGCACTTTCTTCTAGTATTTTTATAGTTTCACATCTTGAGTTTAAATCTTTAATCCAGTGAGAGTCTATCTTAGTTAATGGTGAAAGGTGTGGGTCTAGTTTCAGTCTTCTACAGGTCACCAGCCAGTTCACCCAGCACCATTTGTTATATAGGGAATCTTTTCCCCATAGATTTTTGCTTTTATTTTCTGTGTATTTGTAGAATGTGTAGAAATTATTTACAAGGAACATGGTTTTATATTATGTATGT
>CAUYRH010003615.1:0-54266 GCA_963574655.1 Perodicticus potto
GTACCACAGTTTATTAATCCATTCGTGTATGGATGGGCACTAAGAATGAGTAATATTATTGCTAAAACTAATATACATTTTCTATTGCTTAAAAGAAATGTTAGATAACTATTTAAAATTTGGGAGAAGAACAGTGTTTTAAAATACTTGCTCATTTTTATTCTTCTCATCAACTCACCAATGATAAGCCTGTGAGAATTCTCTCACAATGACCTGCTTACTGGCCTGGGATTTGAGAAGTTTCAGTAAATCCTGAGTAAAGCGCTTCACCTGGGCTCGGTGGGTAAGGGTCAGCAAACGTTTGGAGCCCATTCCAAGAATCTGCAACCAAACAACTTGATTATTTATACTCATAAGAGCTTGGCAGATACTGACTTTCCAGCTGCTGTCTTGCTCTCTCTTCTGTTACTGACCTTGAAGAATATGTATGAGATGTGCAACATGAAACACATGTAAATCAACAGAATGATTTACAGTCAAAAGTAGCAACTGCTCAACTTTCTGGGCCTGTTATCTCCTGCTTATCTTCTCCTAGATAGTTGTAGGTATGCAAGTAAAAAGCATATTAACAGTCTGTACAAGTAAATTTGTCTCTAAAAGACAACTACAGGTTTGCAAGCCACAAGTGAGACACTTTTATAAATAACTCTATGAATTAATAGGCAAAGCCATATAGGATTGAATGCTATACTCTAATGCAGTAATTAGTCTCCAACTCCTTTATAAGAAACATTAAGCCTTTGATTTTCTCATAGGCACCAACATACAATTATGCAGATATTCACAGCTCCGCCCTTGTAATCAACAATTCTGGAGAAGGCTGAGCTACAAAGAAGAAGGCCAGTCTATAGTAAAGATACTCCTCAGTCCTCTTAAGAAGCTCCTTTAAGTTGTAAACTTGTAGCTTTCCAAAAAATTGAGACGCTACCTTTTGTGTGTTTCCTACACTTTGAAGAGAACTTTTACAAGCTGATTCAGAACTGATTTCTTAAGAATTAGGTTACCACCTATTGCTATTTCTTTGGCTGAAGCAGCCAAAGCCATGGAAGAACATTCCCATCTCTAAACAAATAATCCCCTAGCATTTCTTACCTGCAACACATGAGGCACTGCTTCTAATAATTCAATTAGCTTGGAATATCCATAGTCTGATACTCGGCACTGCTTTGCGAAATGATGATGATAGGAAGGGATGAAATGACTAATTGGTATGACACATGATGGCTGGCTCTTCAGTAAGTCGATCACTTCCCTACTGAACTGGATCAGCTGGGGGTTACCTACAGGACTTTTAGAACGCAGAAGCCAAGGGTCTACAAAAAAAAAAAAAAAAAAAAAGAGAGCATGAATAAGACACAAAGCATGACTTCACCAGCTGGAAGGAAGGAAACCAATCTTGCAGTCCTAGCTTGAGTTCCATCATGGACAAGTAGGAAAAACCAAATACAGTAGGCTGCTTTACTTCTCACTTTCTATGCTTCGCTCCTATATAATCAGCTAGTTAGTCCAACTTATTTATGGGGTGGCAAATGCTTTCCCATAAATTCTTGAAGTTAAGTAGCCGACGTAAAGCACCGTTCACTACTGTGTTACTTACAGTGTAAGTGAAAATACACAGGGAGTTTCTAGTTTAGAAACTGGTTATATTTCAATAAGTTGGACATGCAGAGCATACTTTCCCAAAGAAACAAGGTTATAAATGATCATCAGGCAGGTAGCCCAAAAGAGCACAATTACTCCTAGTATAGTTGAAAATGTTACCTATAAAACCATGGAAACCAATAATGTTCTAAGACTAACATGACAAACTGGTAAGAAACAGGTTTTTGCACTACCTTGAATGCTCATATCTAAAAAAAGTTTTAATAAAAAAAGTGTAAATAATCAGACAGAAACCTTTATAGAAAGGTAGAAGAGGTTTATGGGCTCACAGCATGGGAACAAGGAGGGAGTAGCATAATCTGCAGGCCCCTGAAGAGCCTAACATTGAGGGAAAAGAAAGCGGGAAAGGGGGGGGCTCAGTAAAAAACTTAGGTATAAATATTTCTCTCAGAGCCACCTGACTCAGAGTTCCCTGGTTATCTTTACCTTTTTTCCTGTAAGGTAAGGGGAGGTGGGAAGAGAAAGGGAGAAAGAGTTGGGTACCAAAGAAAAAGAAGTACATATAATATGTACAAAGGCAACAATTTATAGCATTGTTCATGGGTAGCAGCTTTAGACATTTACAGCTCAGGGGATACGCACCCAAACCTAGGCCCAAATTCCCTGATCCTTTACATTTAAAGTTAAATTTATTTTCACATTTATCAAAGTCAGAAATGCTAACCTAACTAATTCCAAAAGTAAATCTGCATTAAGAGATATTTCCTTCAGAGACTTCAAAGTATTTTTAAAAGGCCAGTCAACTGACAACGCAAAAGCTCCACAAAATGAGGTAGCTAAAGAGATTTGCAAATGTGAAACTTGGGTTTCAAAGTTTTTAAATAATTCATGCTGGTATTTTCAAATAATGTAGTTCTGCTAAGCACAGTGCTATGTGCCTACAGACCTAGCTGCTCAGGAAGCTGAGGCAGGAGAATCACTTGAGCCTAGGAAATATAAGACTAGTCAGGGCAATATAGTGAGACCCCATCTCAAAACAAAAGCCGAAACAAACCAAAATAAAAAGTCTAGTCCTGCTAACCCCTCAGAATTTTAGAGAGAGTTTTTAAAAGATCAAAGGAAATACCCATGGTGCTTCCATGCTTGACAGATAGTACTGCTGTCTAAAAAAGCCAACAGCATCCCCTAATCTGACAGAGGACTGAATATCTAACACCAACCTGTGTTGGGAGGTGGGGGCTTGTTGTGAATCCATTTGACAACTTTGATGCCATTCTGAGCAGTGGCAATGTTTACACCCGGAACGCAGGTGATGAAGTGCTCTAAGGGAACACCCCCTTGGTTTTCCTGTACTACTTCTAGATCACCGAACTCTGCAGCGTAACATTCTGGAAAGCTGAAGTAAAAAAATAAACAAAAAGTCCAAATTAAAATAACAGAAAAGCAAATCCCCTCACTAAATAAAAAGCTTTAAATTAATATATCCATTAATAATTTGTGTTTAAGTGCCCACGATCTGGGTTTGAATGCTTAAATTAAGGTCCCAGAGAGGCAATCACTGTGGTATTGGCCTCTTTGATGCGTTCTGATGGTATTTTACCAGGCAGTTTTCCAGAAGGTGGGGGTTAAAAATAGACACTGCATTCTGAGTCAGTTATTCTTCTGCTTTAACCTATCAGGGACATTAAAGTCACTCCATCTAGGGTTGGCCTTTGTATTAAGTACTACCATCATGGCCCAGGAGTGGTTAAATGGACTTCTCAAGAATACTCTTCTCTCTCTCGTCTAGAAATTTAAAAGTAATTGAGGCTGAGTATAGTCTCTTAGCATTTATGAAGTTTTCTGCCACAGCACTTACACGTTTTCCCTGTGAAGATACCGTCCTGTTCATGTTTGTTTTTAAAATTTAGCACAAAAACATTTGTTTTTGTTAAAATACTGACTGAACGGATCCCATTTCAGATATACAGTCACATGTTGCTTAATGATGGGAGTATGTTCTGAGATATGCATCACTGGGTGGTTTTGTCACTGTACTAATGTCACAGAATATACTTACACAAACCTAGATGGTACAGCCCATTACACACACAGGCTACCTAAGATGGTCTATTGCCCCTGGGCTCCAAACCTGTGCAGCATGTTACTGTGCTGTACTTGCAGGCAACTGTAACACAGTGGTACTAGTTTACCTAAAAACACTTAAGTGTAGAAAAGGTCCAGGAAAAAAACAAGGAATTATAATGTTATGGCACCACTGTCCTATATGTGGTGTATTGTTGGCCAAATGACATTATGCAGGGCATGACTGTACTTTGACTAAAAGCTAAAAACATTAAGATAAAGTATCCTACAATACTTATTGGAGAGGTGTGTCCCAAGAGAACAGGCTCTCTATAAAAGGAGGAATAAGGCATTCAATCAATAAGGGCTTTGGTATGGTCACCTTAACAAAGGCACAGTGCCCTCGTGGGTCTGGAGAAGACTATGAACCTGAGGCGCAAATGTCTTCAAAGAAAGAATCACAAAAGGAATCTTGTAAGAGTCTGGATCAAATTCATGCTCACTGAAGAAAAGAGAACAAAACAGTCAGCTGACAACACTCGGGGATCTCAAATGCTCATAAGGTAATTCTACCAGATGTTTCTTTCTAAAAGAAGTGGGGTGGCATACCTGAAATCCTTATTGGAGCAATGCTGTCTGCAGACAGGCTCGTGATATTCTAACTCTTCAAATATAATTGGGCTGCAATTCGTGGAGGAGCCGTCATGCGACTGGGAAGACCCCAGGGGGCTCTGGCGGGCCTGACTGCTGGGTAAGAGACACACCAGCCGTCCATTTCCTTGTTCACGGATTGAGACAGTGTCTGTTAATTTATATAGATCTGACACGTTCAACTTGTGCCCAAACCTAAAGATAAGAGAAAAGAGATACTGTCTTAGAATGTTTTCCTTTGATCACACAGAAACACCTATCCTGTTTATATCAAGAGCTATGACCAAGAATGGTTCTTTTGTCTCTTCACAAGTAAAACTAGAGTAATTCAACTATGAATTCACCTACTACCCAACTAGTGATGCTTGGTACTTTGTTATCTCTGGCTCCACGCCCAGTATAATGATTCTACCATGTGGTACTTGTCCCCAACCACTGCCTTGCTTCTGTAAGTAACCACACCCAATTTTCAAAGATAGAGAGCTGATAGGCTCTCTCTCAATATGGCTCCCCTCACTTCCAATGCCAACTGTATTACCTTTCACCAGCCCTCTCTCCTCTGTCAGAAGTACAGACCCCCTGTTACACTCTCCCCACGCCCATACATGGCCCATATGTCCTCTAAGATGCCTGACTTGTATCTTTCATCCTCGGAACTTAAAAGCATAGGCTCTAGAAATGGGCAGATCTGAGCTCACATTCTGATTCAACTCTAACCTGTGTGACCCTAGTCAAGTGATACAACCCTCACTTTCCATCTGTAAAATGGGGTGATGGTGATAGGTTGCATAGAGTTGATGTGAGGATTAAATGTGATTTAGTGTGGACAGGATTTGACTCACTGCTCGTCCCACTGCCTGTCCACTGATTATTGCCCATGCCCTGCACACACGCACAGATCCCCTCTACCAAATCCAGTCCTTCATGCTCTCCCCACATCATGCAGATCTAAGTTCTCCCTGTGTGCTTGCTCATTGTCTTGTATGCTCTCAGCTGTCTCTCAGGAGCTGCTTCTGCTGTGTCACCACCCAGTCTCACTCCTTTCCCCTTAGCTTTCATCCACACGACTCTGCAGTGACACCTCTAAAGTTACCTGCAGCCTTTACCTCACCCCTAAGCCTCACACATCTCTCCTTAGGCCCCTAAGTTTGCCCACTCCTGACATGCTCTCTCTCCACCCATCTTCCTCCTAAAACCCTTTCCACTGGGCTCTTGCTCTCTCTCCTGGCCCTACTGACATACCATTCAGGTCACCTCCCTTTGATCTTTGTGCTTCTAAGTCTTTCACTATCACCTTTAAGCAAATAACTGCCACACCCTCAGAATTGACTTCTCTCCTAAGGGAGCCTCCCAATATGCAGACCACTACTCCAACGGTCTCCTCAAACTTGTATGTCCAAAACCAAGATCAAAAACTCATTGCACCTCCTAATCATGCCTTTCCCTACTTTCAGTTTAACTCTGTAACCATCCTCCTAGTCGTCCAAGGTTCAAAATCAAATCAACCTACTTTTTACCTTGTTTGCTACATAAAAATAGTTAACCCATCCCTGTTTCACGTGACACTTGAAATCTCTGTGGCATCTAGTTCTTTCTGTCCCCATAGAATCTGCTTAGAAATAGGGCTGGGGCAACACTTCTCCTTCTTCACCTCTTCCCACCCGTTGATGCCACCTCAGACACAACTGCCATCAAAGAGCCTTCCTGAAGACATGACTCCCATCACCACACCTTTTTCCTCTCTGTTCCCCCAATACTATGGAAGCTCCCTATAATCCATGGAGTAAAGGTCAAGTTCCTTGCTCTTCCTCTACTCTATACCTGAAGGCATCTTCTCCTCTGTACTCCTCCTTTTCAGTAACAGTTCTCTTCACGTCATGTAAACATCTGTGAGCATCTTCTCTTCCCTTCTAGACATAAACTCCTCAAGGATAAGGGCTCCAACTTGCCCAGCTCTGTATTCTCTGCAGTGCCTCAGTCTTTTGTTCCACTAATACTTGCTGAGCATCTATTATGCTGTTCTAAGAATACAGTGTTAAGTCACAGGCAGTCCCTTTCATCCTGGAGCTTTCAGTCTAGTACTTAAAAGTGTTCACTCAGTGAATACAAAGACTAATCAATTAGGAAGGGGAAAGTATAGCTGTAGGGACGGACTGTTAAGTCTAAATGTGCTAAAAATAAAAGTGGTTATAAAATGTACGTTAAAAGCTGGACATGGTGGCTCATGTCTGGAATCCCAGGAGGTTGAGGCAGGAAGATCTCTTGAGGTCAGGAGTTTGAGACAGGCCTGACCAAGAGTGAGGACCCCAGACCTCATTTCTGCTAAAAATAGAAAAGTTAGCCAGGTGACATGAAGCACGTCTGTAGTCCCAGTTACTTGGGAGGCTGAGGCAAGAGGGTTGCTTGAGCCCAGGAGTTTGAGGTTACAGTGAGCTATGACACCATCATTACACTCTACCCAAGGCAAAGGAGTGAGACTCTTATCTCAAAAAAAAAAAAAAACATTTGTTAAATATGATTTTTTTTTTTTGGAGACAGAGCCTCAAGCTGTCACCCTGGATAGAGTGCCGTGGCATCACAGCTCACAGCAACCTCCATTTCCTGGGCTCACACGAGTCTCTTGCCTCTGCCTCCCAAGTAGCTCCGACTACAGGCACCCGCCACAATGCCCAGCCATTTTGTGGTTGCAACCATCATTGTTGTTTGGCCGGCCCAGGCTGGATTTGAACCTGCCAGCTCAGGTGTACATGGCTGGTGCCTTAGCCCATTGAGCCACAGGCGCCAAGCCAATGATTTTTTTTTTTTAAGAGATTACACCACTGCACTTGCCTAGGTTAGAGTACAGTAGTGGGATCGCAGCTCACTGCAACCTTGAACTCTAGGGCTTAAGCACCCTCCTACCTCAGCCTCCCAAGTAGCTGGAACTACAGGCATGTATCACTATACTTGACTAATCTTTCTATTTTTGTAGAGATGGGATTTTTCTATGTTGCCCAGGCTGATCTCAAACTCCAGGCCTCCACTGATCCTCCCATCTCAGTCTCCCAAAGTGCCAGGATTACAAGTGTTAGCCACCATGCCCAACCTAAATCAAAATGTGAACACCAGTGTCTTTGTCTCATTTCCTCTACCAGGCTGCTGGTTCCTCAAGATCACTAAAATGGTTTTGTACATGTTAAGTCACCAATCAGTACTGAGTGAAATGATGAAAAGTCCTGACTTACTTTCTTTCATAGATATCTGTAAATTTGAAAAGAGGCAGACAACAGGCAGGAGCATCCTGAAGAATAGACATTGTTTCTGCACTGTAAGACAAAAACTTAATTAGAGAACAAACCATTTCCTCTACCTTACAGACTGCATCTTAGAAACCGAGTTCATAAAATTAGCACAGCATGTACGTGAAATAAGTACCAGTTTCAAGTATGTCAGAATTTATTTTCCAGAAAAATTTAAAGAAAGGATTTTAGGGACAAGCCAATGAAAGAATATTAAGTCCCACACTAGGATTTTAATCAGACTGAATCACAGGGCTTTCCACACTAATGGAGCAAAAAGACACTGCTAATCAAGAACAAAACAAAGAACAGTATGACAATCTCTTGTCGTATTGCAGTTTACAAGTTAGGTACATGTGACTGGAATTCCTGTAGCTGAGGATATACAATGGCATACAATGTAATCTCAACTACAGTTTAAAAAAACCAAAAGGCACCAACAACCACTCAATGGGGAAAAACTCCACCAAATAAGAAGAAAATGCCAACTGTTAGTGATCATTAGCTTTGAGCCACATCATTATAGATGGATTTTTTCCCTTGCTCTTGTGTGTTCCTGAACTTTCCAAATTTTCTTCAGTATTATTTTTATTCTAAGTATTACTGAAGTTCAAATTAGAGAAAATATCCTTTATCATCCCAACATACATCCAGTAGTGGCTCTTATTTTACTAGTTCCCCCTGAAACAGGGAGAGCCAAAGAAGAATCAAATCTCATTATGAATAAAATCATCAACAGATTCCTAAGACTGATGTAGTCTCAATGTAGACTTATGAGGCTGGGTGTCTTCTTTGACATTAAGGATATATCTGCAAGTTGAGAGCTTGAAGCTTTGTTGGTCTAGCTAACAAACCTTTGTAGACAAATCCACTTTCTAATAAGATCTGAAGTAATACTTTTCAGGCTTATAAACTTTTATTATAGAGATCTACTATTTTTAGATCTATTCTGAACATGTGGCGTATTATTTCATTCACCAGTGCCTGTTAAGTTTAAGCTGTACTTCACCTTTGATTAATGACTTGAACAAAAGTCAAATGGCTTACTCCTAACTCTATGAATAATCAAAAAGAAGCATTATTGCAGATATAATCATCGTAAGAGAGTTGGAAATGTAATAGAGCCCACTTTTACTATTTCTAAAATTATTTCTGGGACAAATGTTATTTCCTGAAATAAATAGCTTATTTCTTACCTCAGTAAAGAGAGTGATTTATTAGCAGCTCCTGTGGCAAGTGAAACCAGGATCTTCTTGCTGCCAATTTTATACCTGTGAAGGCTATTCACTGCACCAATTGCTTCTTGTAAGTTTTCCATCTGAATGACAGCTTTGAGCTGATAATCTGTATGGGGGCTGAGCTCAACATTCTTTACCTACAATAGCAGAAAGGAAAAAAGAATGCTATGTCCACCCAGAACCTTGTCATCTTAAAACCGAAGATGAATCAGTAAGAAAAACGTTTGTGGACTTCAGGGCTTTACACTTCTGTTGACCATTAAGTAAGTGAGGACGGAGTGACCTTCAGAGATGTGACACTGGCCAGGTCTGTTGGCCTTTGGCTCAGACACAGCTCTCTACGGCAGATTCAGAGGCTGACAACTGGAAGGAGTCTTTGGGGTCTTCACCAGACCCTGCAAAACCCAGGGCATAGCCATTTTAAGAATATGTAAAAGGTACCTTTTTATCAAAGTGTACCTAAAAACTAAGTCAAATACAATAAGACACAAAAACAACCAACATTATTTCAGAAAATCCTATTTGTGTATTTCAGCAGGTAGAGCTCACTAAAATCCATTACCTTTTATTAAGTCAACTGTCATTTAAATCCCTGTGTATGATGAGTGCTTCTCACTGCTAGGTTTCTTGATCTATGGGGGCTATCCTAAAAGCTTTTATGTACCGCGCCATCCCAAGGAAAATAGAGAAAAGGAAGAGCACAAACCTGTTCAGTCACACTTATATCCCATCTGTGGTTATGTGTATTAAGTAAGTTCTCTTGACTTGAAATTCCATCAAAGAGTAAAATAAAAGCAAGAACAAGAGGGAAAAGGTTACCTTGCCATGTCTAGAAAATGCTTCCTGCAAAAGCTGCTGTAGCTCCTTCCGGGATAATCTATAGTCCACGTTGCTGACCTGGATGTCAGCACCATTTGCAAATGGGTCTGGGCAGTCAGCTCCACTGCTCGAATTTGTAATGTTGAAAGCAAGTGGGGAAGCTCTGTTTAAAAGGTTTGGAGACATACTCCTGCTTAAAATACACATTTGAGATTGTTTTTAAAAATCTATTCTTCGTATTCAGGTTTTATCATTTAGGCTGTTTGCAACTCTATATAGAAACGGCTTTCTCATAAAACCACCAAACCAAACATTTTGTCTTCAAATGTGTTTTTAATCTTAAACATACACTGATTTTTAGACTGTCAATGAATGCTATTTTATTAATAACCAATAAATTTATCCAAGTTTACTTTCATTGGGTTATTAAAAGCTAAATGCAAAAATCACGGGCAGCCCCTTGATAAATTAAATTCTGCATTGGGCATTTATTCTTAGGAAATTAACCTATGACAACACTTTAAGTCATTTAACCTCCCCTGTGGCTCTAAAAAAGTTAGATATTCTTGTTCACATATTGCAGTTCTTCTCCATGTAAGATAAACTTCAATGTGAATTTTTAGATACCATTTTACAAGTCCACAGGCACTGTCTACAGTCATTCTTTATCAACTCAGCAGAATGAATGCAACACAAAAATGAGCTCATGGGAATGTAACACGCCTTATGGCTCCTTTATCTCCTAGGCCTCCAGAATTACTTGGTGTGAGTTTAGAAATCCTAGGTAAGTGCCGGGTGCCCTAGCTCTCACCTGTAATCCTAGCATTCTGAGAGGCCAAGGCGGGTAGATTGCCTGAGCTTATGAGTTCAAGAACAACCTGAGCCAGAGTGAGACCTGAGGTCACAGGTTCGAGACCAGCCTGAGTGATTGCAAGACCCCGTCTCAAAAAAATAGCCAGGTATTGTGGTGGGTGCCTGTAGTCCCAGCTACTTGGGAGGCTGAGGCAAGAGAATCATTTAAGCTCAAGAGTTTGAGGTTGATGTGAGCTGTGACGCCACGACACTCTACTGAGGGCAACAAAACGAGACTGTCTCAAAAAAAAAAAAAAAATTAAGCCTAGCCAGTGAATGCCTAGTTTGGGCTTTTTTTCTCAGTAAGATGAAAACAAGGACATCTGAACATGCTTCTATCACTGGCCAGGAACTCCAGGTCAGGCTTCCCTCTCTGACCTCTGCTTACCAAGATTACCACATGGAAAAGGGAGACATGGTGAGAAGCACTGCCTCTACATGTTAGCTATGACTACTGAAGGAAAAGGGAGGAACAGGGATGGAAGACTTCTTTTATTTGTGCATTTATGTGTTGCTTGAAATGTATCATATTTCATAACCCCTCCCACTGATGTAACCATTCCCAAGGGCCGGGAAGCTGGACTTACCTAGAAGACCAAGACTGAGAGGTGAGCAGAGGACCAACTTGCCTTGATGCAATCAACTTGCTGAAAGCAGATGGGTAACTCACTTGGAATACAGTCTCCTCTTTGTCTTTTTTCTCTATAGGAGAACTTGTAACACTTCGGGTACTGAGGTTCTCTTTTCTAACAGAGGGGAAGATCGAAGGAAAATGGTTATGTTTCCATCACACTAAAGAAGCAACTGTGAGAAAGAGGAACTCAACGTACTTCTGACTGGTTTTGTAAACCGACTCTGCTATCCCGGAGCTTTTAGATGCTGGCACTGTAGCACTTGACGTACCGGGAGGAGGTGCGACCAGCCTCACGTGACCTTGCTGGTGCTCACTGTTTCTATTGCCAGTTTTTGACTCCATGTGGCACAGCTCCTTAAAACATACAAGTGCAGCAGACTTTAAAATTTAATCACCCAAGAAGTGTTAGATCCTGTACTAAAAACAACTGACTTTCAGCATCATCAAAAACAGAAATAATAAAAGGGCACACCAAAGCAAATGGGTACACAAAAAAACCAAACCTACCATAAACTTCAGAAAGCAGGAGGTATCAAAATTACCTGTAAACTTTTAATATTTGTATTTTTTGCAGCAGACCCAGCATTTGCCTGTGACCCTTTTCCAGGCGTGGCTTTGGCACTGGAAGATTGTTCACCTGCATCTTTGATGAGGCACAATTTTGGATTCTTAAGTTTTTTTGGAGACTTCACTTTATCAGCAACTGGATTTGAACTCTTTGTTTCACAGAGTTCTCTATTTTTTGGAGTGAATGACACAATGATCCTATTACCAAAGACATCTTCATTTTCCATTCGCTTCTGAGCCCGCTCTGCACTATCCTGGTTTATGAAGCGGAGAATGGCACTGCAGCCTGTGATACTCAGCACTTTCCCACCACAGTTATCAGACAGGCGTCTGAGCCGATTGCTGATGCTCTTGCCATCTTTATTTGCTGGTAGGTTATAAACATAGAGCAGAGTGTGGCACTGCTAATACAGAGCAAAACAGTATTACATCAGGTTAACTCAAGGGCATACATGAATTTCCAACTAAGAAGAACACTAAGTTACCTCTACACTTTAGCTAAAAACCTAGGAGGGGAGGGGAATGAGATTTAGATGGCAGAAGGTAAACTAGTACTGAATGTTATTTTAAAGAAAATGCTAAGCACGGGAGTTTGCATATTATATGATTCCACTTCATAAAACGATAAGATAAATCTGAAGACAAATGTCCAGAAAAATACTAGTAGCTGCCTGGGAGTGGCAATGAGAATTAACTATGAAGTGGAATATGGGATTTTACTGGGGTGATGAAAATATTCCAAAACTGGTTGTACAGGTCAATAAATTTACTAAAATTCATTGAATTGTATACTTATAAGAGGCAAATTGTGTGCTGTGTAAATCATCTCAATAAAACTGTTTTTTAGAAGTCTATTTTACTTATTTATTAGAGCTGTTGATCTATCTACATACTTTACAAAGTTAGAGCCCTTTCAGCTACCATAGCAGATTGCCAACAGTCAGCCTGGAAGTCCTACATGGCAGTTGGTATTCATAACCCTTCCAGATGAACTGACACTTATGTATCAAGAAGTAGAATCAGGCTCGGCGCCTGTGGCTCAACGGGCTAAGGCGCCAGCCACGTACACCTGAGCTGGCGGGTTCGAATCCAGCCCGGGCCCGCCAAACAACAATGATGGCTGCAACCAAAAAAAAAAAAAAGGCCGGGCGTTGTGTCGGGCGCCTGTAGTCCCAGCTACTCGGGAGGCGGAGGCAAGAGACTCGCTTGAGCCTAGGAATTGGAGGTTGCTGTGAGCTGTGATGCCACGGCACTCTCTCTAGGGTGACAGCTTGAGGCTCTGTCTCAAAAAAAAAAGAAGTAGAATCATCTCTTAAGGTATTCTCAAACTTTAAATGGGTAAGAAGCCTGGCTCACTGGTGTGGAACCAACCAGGCAGTTTTATCTCATAAAGCAAATGATGACATGTCTTGAGGACGAAAGAACTAGAACCACTGAAGTACCAAGTGACAACTTGATATTATTCTAGAAAGGATTAAATTCAAAACCCATAAAAGAAATAACTAAAAATGGGCAAAGGATATGAATAACTTACAGAGAAATATCAAGAGCCAAGTGGAACAATAATATTAAAGGATATTCTGTACCCTTATGATTAATAAAAATGCCAATTATAAGCAGACACTGTTTTTCACTTATCAGAATGGCAAATACCTAAAACATTCTCCTTTATTGTTGAGAAGAGTGTAAATTAGCACCTTCCTGGAGAACTTGGATCTTGCTAGTAAAATTCTGACCCAGAACTTACACACCTTGGAACTTACCCCATAGAATATTAGCCTAGGAGCCCAAAGGCGACATAAGTTCCCTGGCTGACTTTGTAAAAAACTGGATAAAAATAAAATATCCAGTAATAGCTAGACTGGTTACATAAGTTAAAAACCAGCCACCTAGGTATTTTTCAAACCAATATTCTGGCCAGGCTCGGTGGCTCACGCCTGTAATCCTAGCACTCTGAGAGTTGGCAGGTGGATTGCTTGAGCTCAGGAGTTTGAGACCACCTTGAGCAATAACAAGACCTTGTCTCTACTAAAAAAGAAGAACAGCCCAGTATTGTGGCAGGCGCCTGTTGTCTCAACTACTCAGGAGGTTGAGGCAAGAAGATCTCTTGAGCCAAAGAATTTGAGGTTGATATGAGCTATGACACCATGGCACTCTACCCAGGGTGACAGAGTGAGACTTGGTCTCAAAAAAAAAGACAAATCAACATTCTGTTGGTTTTTAAAATGTGGTAGATTTATATTTATATTGATATGAAAAGATATACAAGCTATGACATTGTTAAGTTAAGAAAAAAGCCACAAAACACTATATATCTAACACTAATAGTATAATAAAAAAATTATTACATTTTTAAAATCTGGAGAACGGTATCAAACTGTTAACAGTGGTTGTCCATGGAGGGGAGGGTTGTAGGGTTTTCACTTTCCACATCTGATTTTTGTGTATGTGTGTCTTCTTTTTTTCTTTTGAGACAGAGTCTCACTCTGTTGCCCAGGCTAGACTACAGTGGCGTCAGCCTACCTGATAGCAACCTCAAACTGTTGGGCTTAAGTGATCTTCTTGCCTCAGCCTCCCAAGTAACTGGTGCCTAACACAACACCCGGCTAACTCTTATTTTTAGTAGAGAAAGAGTATCGCTTTTACTCAGGCTAGTCTCAAATTCCTGAGCTCAAGGGATCCTCCCACCTCAGCCTCCCAGAGTGCTAGGATTACAGTCATCAGCCACTGCACCCAGGCCACTTTCCACATTTCTAAATATTGTTCATTTATTTTTATAAAGAACACATTACTTTTCCTTTTCTTTTTTTTTAACACATTACTTTTGTAATCAGAGGGTTTCTTTTTATTTGAGGGGAGCCCACACTCATCAACAAAATCTATACCTGGAACTCAAAACTTAGGCAGTACTAATACACGTTTAATTTATTAAAATTAAAAGGACACGACCCACGAACGGATTAATAAATTGTGGTATATGTACACCATGGAATATTATGCAGCCTTAAAGAAAGATGGAGACTTTACCTCTTTCATGTTTACATGGATGGAGCTAGAACATATTCTTCTTAGCAAAGTATCAAGAATGGAAGAAAAAGTATCCAATGTACTCAGCCCTACGATGAAACCAATTTATAGCCCAAGAAGGAGAAAAGGGAGAGGGAGGGGAGGGGAGGGGAGGGGAGGGGAGAGGAGGGGGGAGGATGGGGAGAGGGAGGGTAAGTGGTGGGACCACACCTACGGTGCATCTTACAAGGGTACATGTGAAATTTACTAAGTGTAGAACGTAAATGTCTTCACACAATAACTAAGAAAATGCCGTGAAGGCTATGTTAACCAGTTTGATGAAAATATTTCAAATTGCACATAAAACCAGCACATTGTACCCCATGATTGCATTAATGTACACAGCTATGATTTAATAAAAACAAATAATAAAAATAAAAATAAAATAAATTAAAAGGACAAGCTAAAGAACATAAAAAGAAATCTATCTTAAATTATGCGTCTGGTGGATGAGGGAAAAACATTTTGCAAGAGTGAATGTCCTGAATAATCAGGTTTTTGTATTTTTTTTTAAATCATGAGGTATAAGAAACTCTAAAGTGGGCAAGTTCTCACCTAAAATACTACCTTTAACTTAAAATTGTCAAAGTTAGAAAAGTAAGTGTGAAACAGAAGCAGAGAGAATTGCTGACAAGCTGCTTACTTCTTCTAAGAGCTGTTTCTTCCTCCCTTAAATAAGGACATTACATAAGATCATTTCTAAGGTCCTTGTGTAACTCCAACGTTATTAGATTATATGTTAAAACTGCATTTACATTTTTTTTTGTTTGTTTTTTTTTGCAGTTTTTGGCCAGGGCTGGGTTTGAACCCGCCACCTCCAGGATATGGGACTGGCATCCTACTCGCTGAGCTACAGGCGCCGCCCAAAATACTTCTTTAAAACTGCATTTAATGTATAGGTTTGCCCACTGTCCTAGAACATCCACACAATCACTTCTCTCATTACTACTACTTAAGAGTTATACACGTAATCTCCAAATAGGTTAAACATAGCTCAACAGCACAGTAAACATTCTCATCATAACTCAAGTCTATCAGAAACATTCTTCCCTGTAGAGATGGGCTCTCACTCGCCTCCCAAGTGGCTTAAATAGGTTACAGGTGTAGCAGCTACCACTGCTCCTAATTGTGTCCATGCACTACCACTACAGAAAGCACAGCCTCAGAGGCCTGCTGGTGTTTAAGGATTAAATGCCTAAAAAATGCACGATTCTTCTGTTTACTTGATCATGATCACTCTTGTTTACTCTGTCAACAACACAAGCACTTGCAAACCCTCACCATATGTGCAAACCCTCACCATATGTAGAGACTCTTACACTGTAACTTCCTTCCACTTGCCACAAAACACTAACTTTGGAGACAATGACCAGTGGCTTTTGGTAAGGTAAATCTACAAGTCAATTCCTTATGATATTTTTGAAAAAAATGAAAGCAAAATTCATAACATCAATTCTCTGTATATTTGTAAGAAAAGAAATGAAGGTTTCCAAGATCTGATCAGCTCCCCACAAAGAACAGCCCCACGTAGGCATGCCAACCCCCTTAATTAAGGGCTATCTTTCAGCCTCCATAATCTAATATTAGAAAATGGCAAAAATAATGCAAACCCACTTACTGGCATTTTTAGTGGTAACCTGGGGGGCAAGTCGGAAATGAACTCTTCAAATCTGATCAGCTCGTTAGCATGATGCAGCAGTGCTTCTGAGGCCTGGTTTTTATGGACCAAAATTATGTGGAAACCATGCCTGTGTCTCAGGTCACTAAGTTCCAATGCAAAATTGACATCAGCTGAAAGAAAAGGTACAGCCCAAACCCATTCCCAAACATTAGAAACTCTTGACAAAGACAACTCTACTGAAACCTACTTGGGAAAAAAAGACTGGACTATATTCAAAGTTGCTTCCCCCTTCTTAGAACAGGAACACATTTCATATAAGTTAAGAGAGTATCACCACACACTTTTAGTGAATTCCAAGACATGTTATATTCAGTATTAAAATACAGCAATTGTTAAATGTTGGGGAGTCTCAAGTTTGAAAATTACTCATCTTGGATTTTCAAAATTTGTAATACTGAACCCAGGCTTAAAAAGAATTATCTATCTATTATCTACCATCTATCTATCTCATTTTCTTTAATAAACCTGGCCCCACGAGAACCAAATTTCCAAGGAGAAAATACAGAAAATCATATAGACCCAATTTTTTTTCCTAAACAGTTCTCAACAATAAGCATATGTATTTCAGCCTCTTTGGGGTACATTTTATTTGCACATGTTTCTGCTTCTATGGTAATTCCCACACAGTGAGATTAGCTGAAATTAGCCAATGCTCCCATACTCACTTGACACAAGAACCACAGTGGCTGGAGCAGTGTGAGTATTTGCAAACCTTCGGAGACTCTGTCGGAGTTTGTCATCAGCAGCATTCTTTGCAGTGGCATTGATGTGGGCAACAGTTACCTGCATTTAATAAGGGTGAACAAGCACAAGACGAGATTAAAAAATTACTACACATTCTGCCCAATTCTATGGTAATTCTTAGAATAACTCAGGAAGAAAAATCTTTTATCATTATTATTATTGGGAATGAAAAAACACTGCAACCAGATCTCAATAACTTCAGAATTAATTCTCCATGTGACTTAACTGGGTCTGTTATTACCCCTGCTCTTATCTCTAATCTTCTGTCCCTGTGCTTCTTTTATCACCTTTTCAGAAAATAAGTAGAAAAAAGGAAGTGACATTTGAAGTTGTTAAATTTGCTCAAGTAGCTTTAGCTGACAATTTGGAAGTGGTAGAGATTAGATAAATGATGAAGGTAAGATTTATGTCATTTGTCTGTTCTACCCATTGGCTATGGCTTTCAGGATTTGGAGTTAGGTAGTGGAGAGAGGAGGGAATATGCCAATTAAACTATCAGACATACACGTAAGTCTCCAAATCAAGGAAAGGTTTATTTTGAGAGGTGCCTTAGGCACCTGCAATACACACTAGATTTACTGGTTTTTGTAAAGAACATAAATACTGGCTCAGTGCCTGTGGCTCAACGGGCTAAGGCGCCAGCCACATACACCTGAGCTGGAGGGTTCGAATCCAGCCTGGGCCCGCTAAACAACAATGACGGCTGCAACCAAAAAATGGCCGGGCGTTGTGGCAGGCGCCTGTAGTCCCAGCTACTTGGAAGGCGGAGGCAGGAGACTCGCTTAAGCCCAGGAATTGGAGGTTGCTGTGAGCTGTGATGCCACTGCACTCTATCCAGGGTGACAGCTTGAGGCTCTGTCTCAATTAAAAAAAAAAAAAAGAACATAAATACTACATGATTTTAGACAGCAATATGGAATATCAACAGAATTAACTGTCTGAGAGGTGAAAGACCTGGCTTCTAGTTCCAGCTTAAGAGCAAAACTTTGGGTGTTAGATGATCTGGATTTAAACCTTAGCTCTTCTAGTGGCCATGTTATCTTAATGAAGTTGCTTCACCTCTCAGTTTCACTTGTAAATTGTAAATAATAAATCCTATGTGCCTGATTCAGAGTAGTTATCAAAATCAAAAGGAAACAAAGCATATATAACCATTATGCCCATATAGCACTAAAATGTAAGTAGTATTACTGAAAGAGCAAACATGATTAAATAATTTCTAGTACTTTAGAAATCATCTTTCCTAATTTTCATTTGAAAACACAGCACAACTGTAATAATAATTAAACAATTTTTGAATCCTTAAAGAGAAACACATGCTTATTCTTTTATGATAGTGGACTAAAATTCTTAAAACAAAAAAAACAATTTTTTTTCACCTGGCAATTATTCAGTTCTTGAATAACCTCCTTGTTTTCTTTACTGATGTCACACACACAGATGAATTCTGCTTCTCTGTGCCCTTTAAAAAACTTCTCACGAATTCTCTGTACAACAGCAGTAGCTGACCGGCCAGAGGGAACAGAGCAGTTTTCAATATCCCAAAAAACTCCAATGGGGGGTAAGTTTTCTAGCACCTGTCCGGCAACTGCAACTTCTGGTGAACCTTAAGAAATGTTAATACTTTAAATTATAAGAAAGGTCAAATTAAAATAATAGATATCTACTGTCATTCTTAGTGGCAGAAAAATTAAATTATTGATTGATACTAAGTTTTAAGAATACCAACCTTATTGGTTGATCTAATAAGCAACCAAGTTGCCCAAGTATTACTCGGAAGAGATCGTTCCCATTTTGTAGAAAATCACAAATCTAAAGGTCAAGTGATTTCAAGCACACCATAAACCCATCTCAAAGCATGAGCCATTCTCAGGCTGAGCAGTGATGTTTCTTGGAATACTAACACGCAACTGAATGGATAGTCAGCTGTGCTTATCTACCTCCTCAGCATAAAAGAACAAAGAAGAGTTGACAAAGGGTGAAGCTATTACTGTAGGTGATTTTAATTTTACAGACTGAACTAACATCTGGATTTAATGTTTTAAAAATGCTTTTGAAAGAGAAAATATCACTACTTTTTGGGGAAATGATTTTAATTGAGAACTTTAGGTTCTCACACACTGTTTTTGATCAACCATTACTAAATTGTCCTAAATACTAAATACTTCCAGGGAGTATACAATCAACAGATGTGAATACAAATCTAAGCTGACACCATGTGCACTCCAGCACTTTATTTCTCCTAATATGTTATCCAGTTTCCCACACACAGCTCTGATCTCAAATAGCCTCATTTCAATATAAAGGACAAATTATTTCCTGGTCTATGATTATGAAAATATTTTTACCAAGAGATAGAAATGGGGACTCACATACACAGTAGATTTAGAACCACAAGGAATCTATTACAGGTGATTAAATGCAAAGTTAGTAGCAGATATTGAAAACTATTTAAATATGCAAATTTTATGCCACACTGTCATTTACCAAATTTCGAAGCAGCTTTGCCTAGACCGGTCGCCAATAACAACGTGGTCTCCTTCCCTGTTCCTTTGGTTCCACAGCCATTACACAGAGGGATAGCAAGAGGTGCAGGTTGAGTATTTGGAGGTGGTATATTTGGCCAGACTTTAGCAGCATCAATTATACTATTTCTTGCCGGCTGTTTTAAAATTTTTTTTAAAAAGGAGGAGATTTCAGGTACATCATTTCAGAACCCAGAGTTATATACAACAACTGAAAACACATTCTAAGGGTTTCACCTTTCTACCTGTTAGCCTCTGATAAAATATATTTTCTATATTTTCAAATAATGTTTCCCAGAACCATTAGCTATCAATTCCTAAACTCATTTCCAGAGGACTTGAAATGATCAGGAAAGATATTCATACCATCAGACCTTTACATTCTGGGGCACGCATCTGCTGCAATGGAGACCTTTTCTTTAAAGGAAGTAATGTCCTCACTTGAATACCAGTGTGAGGCCAAGTGTCAAGTTGCCCATATTATTATAAAAGACAACATGCAGTTACCTAAATTATGTGAATAGGCCCATGTATAAGCTGAGTCTGAGTTATTAGAAACCAATTGTGCTTTAAGCCTTTAATGACAGAACATGGAAGCTTTGCCAAACTAGGTTCATATATAGAAAATATTTTTATTTCAACAAATGGCCCTAAAAGCATAAACTACACAGATAATGACTCTGTACTTTTTTGAATAGTCTCCTATTTTTCACCCTTTGCTTCTTTCAGGACCAGCAGAAGTTATGCAGATGGGGAGAGATCTACGCCAAGGAAGAATCTTCAACCCCATGTACAATACATTTAAAGATAAATCCACCTCAAAAAAAGTCATTCCTCAATCCTTAGCTGTGCCCAACTTAAAAAAATAAAAAGATACAAACCTTGTTTAAACAGTCTTCGCAGTAAAGTGAGCCCTTTAAACAAACCGGAGGTACCACATTAAGGTGCAAAGAGTTGGTGCACAAGTGAGGCGTTAGCTCCGACTGTGAAATGTGCTCTTCCAAATGCCCTGGAGACCCAGTTGTGAAATCAGAACAGGGGAAATAGCCAGCGGAGGTGCAGCCCTGGAGAGTCGGAAACTGATGCAGCTTGTGCATGTTACTATGACATGATTGAAAATGGAGTTTTCCACAACAGGGCAGGTGTTTGCAGGAAGATAGATTACTTTCTAGACACATGCTGGGAAAGTCACTTGCAATGCCTGCCAAATTGTTCCTAGCTGAGGCATTCTGAAGTGAAGATGCAGACTGGAAAGCAAACCCTGATCCTACCTGACACGTGATTGTCCTGGTGCTTTGCGAGTCTAACAGTGAGCCCGTGTGAATCAAGCTACCAGTACCACCGCTACCGCTGCCACCACCACCAAAATGCATTGGTGAAGTGGAGGATTCATTAGGGCAATGAGCACAGCAGCTTACTTTGGGGACAGTTGAAAGCTGTATTTTAGGTTGCTGAAGAGAATGAATATCAGGAAGTGGGACTGCTGGAAAAACTTTAGAGCCAGCATGAAGGGGAGATGGTACATCCTTTAATTCCACAGCAACTTTCTTGTTCTCCATGTACTCTTTCTGAGAAAAGAAAATCAGAGCACAAGTTAGTTTTATGAGGCTAGTGATTTGGAGGCTACTCAGATCTTACTGTTTTAAAAAAGGAATGGTGTTTAATTCTGTTTCCATCACTTCAGCACAACCAAACAAATTAGAATGGCAGCAGCTACCTAAAACCAGGAGCATTCTTAAGAAAGGTCCACAAAGAAGTAAATGCTGAAACACACAACTGAAAATCAGGTTATATTCTTCCTCAATCTTGAGACCGGGGTTGGGTGCCTGTTTATGTCTTCACCAAGCCACTATGCCTAATGACTTCCCCACAATAACTTCCCCTTGACTCACAGGATCTTTGGAAGACAAAACAGGTGGTATGAAAACAACAGTAACAAATGGCATTCCATAAAGATGGCTTGTAATACTTAATAGTTCCCATGGTTAGTCTAAAAGGGAATTTAGTAAAGTTCCCCAAAGCAGAAGAGTTAAGATTCCAAACATTATGGATGAGATTAGCCATCTACCGAACTGATCTAGCAGTTCAGCCATGTTGCTGAAGACATTTAGCAAACCCACCCTAGGCTATCAGGAAGTAATGCCATAAAGACAACAATTATATTGTAGCCAGTGAAAAGAATTAAGAGTATTTAGGCAAAAGATGCAAGACAAAAGTTTGACATATGACTGCAACATAGACATAGGCGCTCAGTACATTACGAAGCTTATAAGCATGGCTTAGTGTCAGAGACCTCGATTTGAATCTGACACTCAAGAGTTAAAGGACCTCTCTCTGCTTCAGTTTTTTCCTTATCTATAAATTGGGAGCAATAGAATGCACCTCTTAGAGTTATTAGAAGGATAAAATGAGATAGAACACATAAAGCACTTAGCATGGTACTTGGCCACTGACAGGGAATCCAACTAATCAATACCCTTAATGGGCTGACTGCAAGAACCATAAAGATAAAGAGGATACCCGAACTGACAGTGACTGTGACATGCTCATCCTTTAGATAACAGAAGGGTCCCTCTGACTGCTACAATTTCACCACTTTTGCTGTGATTCTGCACTCAACTGGGAGCCCATGCTTATCTGGGAAAAATCTGGATTTTTAGTTAGACTTTTTCTAAAAGGAAGGTAACAGCAATGCTGACCAGTCAATGAGTAGTGTGTTCTACCCTCCTAGTAACAACAGTTCGGAGTGGAAATTAATACACTGCCATTTTGATTTATACAGATCAGGCTCTTAGGGACAGAGTTATTGTGAGCTGGTAACCCAAACCCACTCCACTCTGCACACACTGACAAAATCAAGTTTCAGGATCTGTAAAGTTATGACAGCAATTCTGAACTGTGTGACTTCACAAGGACCAGATACACCATCCCATTTCAGGAAGCTATGCTTGAGATGAGAGCTATGCTCTCATTGTCAACTGTCCCTAAAGTAAAAGTTTCCTGTAATCTCCTAAATGACGTGATGCCTTACAACAAAAACTATGTTGTGAAAACCTACAGAAGATAATTTTTAAAGTTATTAACACCTTTAAATAAAATTATCATTAAGTTTCATTTGAATCCCAAATATGATAGAAAAAAAAAATAGAAAGGTAGTGATGTGAGTGTATGAAATGAAATCAGAAAATGTCAAAATCACAATGAAAAGATAAAGCAGTCAGAGATATAAACACTCAAGAGAAATCTCATATATTAAAAAAAGGCTGTCAATAAGCTCTTGGTAGTCTTCCCTAGTTTGTAAGACTTAAACCTCAGAAGGCTACAACAAAATAAAACTTATTTTTCACTTTCCTCTGATTTTACTAGACAATGTGGATTTTTTTTTTTTAATCTTTGGAATTTGTGACTTTAATAAGAAATAAATATTTTCAAAATTTTAACATTAAATATGTAAAGTATCTACTGTTACTCAGAGTGGAATATAGGAGTTAAATAATTATGCTCTCATTGAGGCAAGAATCATAATAATGTGCTACAAAGTGCAATACAAGTAGGATATACAGGAAAATGTAGCACAGACTCCAGGAAGACAGATTATCTCCCAGACAAAATGGACCTCTCAACTACTTTGACAATTAATTTACTATGCCCTTAATCTTGTACAAAGTTACCGTTTGGGGACTATGTGGCAATGTCTGCTCAGGACGAGAAAAGCAATTAGAGAATTTCCAAAGCCATGGCTTAACATCATTATCTTGTCGAAGCCATCCAAGTGTTCTACTGCAGGAGTTCTCAGTTCCGTTTCCTTCCATCATACAGCCATACAAAGTGATTCAACATTCTTTCATCTTTCTTTTCTTTCATACTTCCACCCTGTTAAGAATGAATAAGACTTCAATGGGTATTTTTCTGTATAAGCACAAGTTTTATAAAATTTTAAAATGTGAATATTCAACTATATTAACACTTATAGAATAGAAATGCTCCCAATAATTCAAAACAAATAAAAGAATATCAGAGCATAATATAGGTTACCAAAATTTGGTGAACTCATTGACTTTGATTATGCTTAAAATATAATTGTAACAATCTCATTTTTTAAATTTATAATCTGCCATTCTTCATGTTCCATACCTCTTCAAATAAAAATAAACTCTGGATAAGACCTATTTTTTTGCAATACACAGCCATACTTGAGAGAAGTAGCCAACTGTTGGATACCTACATATATTCCTGAGTGAGACTTCACCTCCTCGTTGTCTGGAGTCAACCTCCTCAGGCCCTAACTAGACTTTCTCTATAATTCTTCTTAATTATTCTCAGCTATCTCTCCCTGAAGACTCTGCTCCAGAGCGTCAACAAGTTAAAGAAGAGAGTATCTAATCAGCATAACCTCACATTACAAATTATGTAAGATTTTAAAATTGATTTAAAAGCAATCTCTCCCACTGTATCTTTGATCTGAGCATGGAAGTTCACATTTAGTGGCCTCTGCGGACTTTGAATTTGATTCTGCTACAGAACAAACTGGACCAATTTCTTAGTTTATTTATAATGAAGGTACAATCTAATATACCACCAAAAATCTAACAATTAGAGAAATATCAAGTCCCAGATGTGCCATCTCTACTCCAGTTAAGAGTTTTAAACAGCACTATAAAAGCAGATCACATCAGTTGTATGCAGTGACGTATGCCTGCAATCCCACAATTTTGGGAGGCTGAGGTGGGAGTATCGCTTGAGCTCAGGAGTTCTAGGCCAGCCTGAGCAAGAGTGAGACCCTGTTGCTACTAAAAATAGAAAAAAAATAGCTGCAGGCATGTACTTGGGAAGCTGAAGCAAGAGGATCACTTGAGGAATTTGAGTTTGGAGTGAGATATGATGACACTGGTTCACTCTTTCCAAGGCGACAGAGTGAAACTCTGTCGCGTCGCCCCCCCCAAAAAAGCAGAGAAGACAAATGAACCTCATTTCCAAGTCCTCACCACAATATTCCAACAACCACTTCTGACCTATAGAGGCCACTTTAAGGTGATTATTTTCCTTACCTCTCAGAAATTTCATCTGAGCATATAGGAAAAAAATCCGTTTAGTTGTATTTCTGATAAGATGCTCTTTTCAAGAGACATCTACATGGCAGGGAGAGCTGATTATACAAGTATTACATCTGAAGTACATGAGAAGTGATAGCATAGAGTAGTGCAAACCATGCTTGCCAGCCAAAACCAGTCCACTGCCTATATGTGAATGACCTGCGAACTAAGACTGAATTTTACAACCCTTTTTTTTTTTTGAGACACGGTCTTGCTTTGTTGCGTAGGCTAGAGTACAATGGCATCATCATAGCTCAAACCCCTGGACTCAAGTGCTCCTCTTGCCTCAGCCTCCTGAGTAGCTAGGACATAGGTGTGTGCCATCACACCAGGCTAAGTTCTATATATATGACAGAGTCCCACTTTCTTGCCCCTGGTAGAGTGCCATGGTGTCATAGCTCACAGCAACCTCAAACTCTTGGGCTTAAGTGATTCTCTTGCCTCAGCCTTCCATGTAGCTGGGACTATAGGCGCCCACCACAGAGTCCAGTTATTTTTTTGTTGCAGTTGTCACTGTTTAGCTGGCCCAGGCTAGGTTCGAACCTGCCAGCTTGGGTGTATGTGGACAGTGTCCTACCCACTGAGATACAGGTGTTGCCCAATTTTTGTATTTCTTATTACAAAAGAGGTATCACTAAGTTGCTCAAGCTGGTCTTGAGCTCCTGGCCACAAGCCAGTCTCCTACCTCAGCCTCCAAAAGTGCTGGGATTATGGGTATGAGCCATCACACTCTGCCCATTTTTTAATTCTTTTTTTTTTTTTAAGGCAAGAATGAAACAAAGTTTACTGAGGAAGAGAAAAATAGGTTTATAGAGTAAGAAAGCTTACAAAGCATAATATAGATAACAAACAGGCCTCCATTACCAGTGCAAGTAAGCAAAGAGGCCCCATTTTTTAATTCTTGAAAAAAACCAAAAGAATAAAGGCGGTGCCTGTGGCTCAAGGAGTAGGGCGCCGGTCTCATATACCCAAGGTGGAGGGTTCAAACCCAGTCCCGGCCAAAATCTGCAAAAATAATAATAATAATAATAATAATAATAATAATAATAATAATACTTTGTGGCATACAAAATTATATGAAATTCAAATTTAGGTGTCCATAAATAAAGTTTTATTCAGAACATAGCCATTTGCAACAAGACTGTATAGCTCACAAAGTCTAAAGTATTTTATTTAGCCCTTTTTTCAGAGCTACAAAAGTTCCTCCTCTGTAAAATGTGGCTAATTTCTCCCATCTTCCTCTCACTGCACTACCAAGGACAAAAAAATTTCATAACTATTGTCATTATTGTAATTCCCATGCCAAACACAGGGCCTGCTTACACAGCTGATACAAAGTAAATATTTGTGGAATGAGGGAAATTATTTAATAAAGCACACCATTTACCTACTACACATTGTTGAGTGGTTTGTAGAGATATAGTTAACTAACACCCCAATAATAAGTTATGACACTTGTTTTTCCTATTATATCCAGGTCTTACGTACCCCAACAAGCTCCTCTCTAAATCACATGAACATATGATATTCATGCTGTACACAATTTCAATATGCTCTCTCAAACTTCTTAAAAGCTAAATCCTGAAAGTGAGCTGACATTTATGTACCAGGCATGTGATTGGTACAAGGGATACATACAATGATGAAAAAAACCAGATGGGAACCACTAATATAATTATTTTTCTCAATAATTTTGTGAGGTAAAGGGGAAGAAATTAGCCACATTTTACAGAGGGGGAAACAGAAGCTTAATGAAATTTGGTAGCCAGACTGAGATGACAGAATCAGAAGAGGGGCAAAACTAGGCTTGCTCACCCCTTTCCACCACACCAAAGTGCCTTCAAAAATACGCAGCACAAGCAATTATAAGTAAACACTTGTTGGTGACCTGAACCCTGGAATTTTTCCAAATATTCCTGGGAATGCTACTAAGCAACTTAAGTAGTCAAAGTAGGTTGTTTTATTTCAGTGTGTCTCCCTTCTGCCACAATCTCTCAGAGTCTTTGAATAACTCACCTAGTGGTTGAAAGCACAGGCTTTGACATCAGACTGTGTGTTTATTAGTCCCCATTTTACTACTTCCTGTTTGTGAAACTTTGGACAACTCAAAAAGTCTCTGAAACCTCAAATCCCATCTCCAAAATGGGTCTATTAATAATCGTAGCCTCTCAGAGGGTTGTTGTTTAGATTACATGAGATATTCTACATGGAATGTTTAGCAAATGGCCTTTCCATAGCACCCAATGTGGTTCTCCACTTCACACAATCCCATCACCTCACACCATCCTATCCCGTTATCTTCCCCCCACCACCACTCTTCTTCTCTATCTTCTTTATTTGCTTACTTTGCTTTATTTCTCCCCTTCTAGAACATAAACTATATGACAGCAAGAACTATGTTTTCTTATTCACTACTTTATTTCCTGCACTTAGCACAATACCTGGCACATACCGATAAATTGTTATTGAACGAATAAAGAGCTCAATAGATGTCTAGAAAGACAGTTTAGGTTTTAATTTCCCTGTGTGCAAAGCAAAATATTTACCGCTAAAGATGTTAAGTCAAAAAGATATAAATGTAACTGGAAAGGTCTCGGTAATACCAGAAAGATGTTTGGGAACCCCTGCAAGGTGTTACGAGATCGCTTTACAGTTAGCAACTAGAGTGGCTGAGGTCCTAAGGCACCTCAACATAATCACTCAAGCCTGACGATACACTCTGAGCTACTAAAAGACCAAGGAAAATGCAAAACGCTCGGGGGCGGGGGAGGGGGTCCAATAACACCCGCCTCTCTCTCTCAACCACACAACTGTGCACACTGCCCTGGAAAGATTGCTCCCCACTCCAGATGGCCCCATAAAAAGCAGACTGGTGCGGGCAGGGAGCCAAATACCCCTAAAGGGGAAGGCGGGGCAACAGTGACAGCGGTGAACGGACCTGAAAAGGACACAGCCAACTCTCTTGTGGGGGCCAGAAAGGCGGGTCCCAGTCCTTTTCCTCGTACTAACCAACCTCTTCCCCCTATACACACACAAACCACAGCAATAGACGGAGGCGGGGGGGGCACTGTCCCCTCCGTCCAGCTCCTGTGGTCCTACAGCAGCAGGGCCAGTCAGGGTCTAGTCCCAGCGCTGACTGCAAACTCACCTCAGCCGCCGGCTCCACCTCCGCTCACATTCCGGCCCCGCCGCCTTCCCCCCGCCCCCCTAGGCCCTTTGTTTTGATTCCCGACTCCACAGCTCCCGCCGCCGCCGCCAAGCGCACCCTCCACTTCCGCTTCCGCACCGCACCGCCCCTGTCGCAAAACCGACGCCCTTCTGGGCCCTTACCCCGCCCCTTTCTTGCCCCGCCTCCGCCGCCGGGTCCTCCCCGCGCCGGGCATGCTGGGAACCCCGGGGGGGGCGGGGCCTCGCGGCCCTGCAGCCTCGTCAGGCTCAGTCCCCTCCCGATAAACCCCTAAATAGGGACTTTCCTGGGGGGTGATTCTGGCTTTTTTGGCTGAAACCGTCAGTTTAAGGACGCCTCCCCGCTGGCTTAACGTTGTGGAGTCGAAGGGAACCTCAAAGCGGACAATGAGGGAGATTGTGAGGTGGACCCGAGGAAAAACCTGCCAACCGAAATTTAATGCAAGTCAACTCTTTCGCTCTTTTGAGGCAAGGCGATTTAAACGGGATTTCAATGAAAAAGGCGATCCCGGCTTTTTTCCCTCGCTCTTGTCTCGTCACGTCATAGTCTACTGTAAAAAAATTGAAATGGTGCATAGCCACAGAATCCTTAATCTAGTGCAACCTAGTGGCAAGTGGAGAAAAAAGGAATTGCCAACCGGGCTCCTGCGAGGCCCCTTGAGCTTCTGGAGAAGTTGAGATCCGGCTGGCAAAAGTAGTGTGCAAAGACTAAACGATCTAGAGCTCCTTGGCGATTTTAGCAAGAAAATCCTGTTTTTAAAAACCTTGGTCCAGAGCTCGTTACAAATGAATACAACTTTTTCAGTGACAGGTAGGGTGAGCAAAGGGGAGACCTTTTAGTTATAAAAGCTTTTGTGCTCCATGATTGCGCCAATGTACACAATTATGATTTAATAAAATTATTTAAAAAAAAAAAAAAAGCTTTTGTGAAGCCAAAGACCCTGTGTTTTAGGTGGGTAGATATGCCATTTGTTTTGCTTTTTTGCACTTGATCTTAGCCAAAAGGCCGACAAGCGATTGTTTTGCTTTTTAAAAATAGTGCCTTACAGTCTTTTCCCTGAAAAAAATTTTAAGACTCAAAGCAAAAATGATTTCTGAAACTACCAGCTGCCACTATTTCTGTCGCAAATTAGTAGAAAAACAAAGTGTATTATCTAAATCTAGACAGTTTAGCCTGTGATATCAGAATACCACTTAAAGCATTTTTAAAGTCTGCCAAGAAACAACTTTGCAAAAGAATCAGTAGAAATTGCCAAACAAGAACATCCTCCCCACCCCAAATCTCCACTATGAGGTGATTTCATTAGGGAATCTGCATGAAGTGGGTGTTAATACATCTTTGTAGCCATCTTTGTAGACATGTGTTGTGGACGGCAAGATCAAACATGTAGCTGTGAAGAATCCTTTGTACCTGTATTTAATTTTTCAGATGGCAGATGACAAGTACACTCAACTGTCTGTTTAGGTATTTATTACGGCTGAGTAAATCTTCATTGTGTCTGTGTGGATGGTATTTTCCAAGTATGAACTAATAAAAAAAAAAAAATTCCTGGTTCTGTAATTCTAGCACTCTGGGAAGTCAAGGTGGGTGGATTGCCTGAGCTTACAGGTTCAAGACCAGCCTCAGCTAGAGCAAGACTCCTGTCTCTAAAAATAGCCAGACATTGTGGCCAGCACCTGTAGTCCCAGCTACTTGGGAGGCAGAGGCAAGAGAATCACTTAAGTCCAAGAGTTTGAGGTTGCTTTGAGCTGCCACGGCACTCTACTGAGGGCGACAAAATAAGACTGTCTCAAAAACAAAACAAAACAAAGCCCTGGTTGTTTTTTCTAATTTTTTTTCCCCTAAAAGTATCAAATATACTACTCTTTATAGATGTTTTTTTCTCTCCTTTTCATTGTAGTTGAATATTTCTGAACACAGATCATATTAACTCAATACAAACAATAAAAAAGGAAACAATAATTGTGGATTTTAATTGCTTTTTAAAAATGTTTATAGCCACAAAACATAAAAGAGAGCAGATGCATTTGTTTGAGTTTGCTTGGCATTCTTTCAAGTCCAGAACTGAACCGAGTCTCAACAGGTATATGCAGTGATTTATAAAAAATCACTCATAGTAAGTGGAAGGCTAATAAAAATCTAAATTACAAATACTTTTAAGAAGAAATGTAATTTGATTGCTTTCTATGCTAAGGTATCTTAAGCAAAGTATACCAGCCCTTCGAATGAGACAAGTAGGAATCAAAATACAATTTGATATTTGTGACAAAGTGCTTAAATTTTCTCTTAAGAAGATATATTTTCTTAAGTACTATAGTCTCTGTTAATTGTATTCCTATTTCTTTTCTGGGAAAATTCTTTTATCAGAGAGCATAAGGAATTTTAAGTTTTTTCCGTGTCCAAAGTATAATCTCATTTATGAAACCAGAATGATTTATTTTTGTGCTATTTAAGTAGCTACTTTATATTCTATTCAGCTCCTCAATGAAGCAAGCTGCTACTACTAAAGGAGTTTCTCCCCAGAATCTTCTGTTCTGCCTATGTTAGGTTTAGTATTTTTAATAATAAACTATGCTGAAAGGACTAATGAAGAGAAATTGAGCTCTGGGCTCAGTCATATCCTTAAGATACAAGGAAAACAATTTTTAAAAAAGTTTTAAAGTTCACTAGAATGTCCTTACACCAGTGAAAAACTCATTTCCCTAAACTTTTGTTCCTGAATATGACTTTAATGATTATCATTTTAATGCCCTCCCCCTTTTTCCCTATGAAAAATTTGGGTAACTGAGAGCCACCTAGTTTAAATGACTTGATCGATGCCATTTAGGCAGGGCCAATACCTCATCAGTTTGTACTTCAGTTTATCTGTAAGCTGAAGTGACTATAACACCTCCTAGAACCTTAAAGGAGGGGTTGGGGTAAAATACAATTCTGATATGTGAAAGCATTCAGCCAAGTAAAGCAGGATGCAAACGTTTATTAGTGTTTGGGACGAAAATGGAAGTTTCCTGAAAGGCATTTTGCTATTTTCTTTAACCATGTTGACTTAGGTGATGGGGTTGTGTATCTGAGCTTTTTTAGAAATGAGCAAGGTGTCAAAGTAAATAGAGAAAGGCTATTCTAACCAAGGCAAGGAAGCTATGAGTGGGGTGAAAGTCCTTGGAGGAGCTAAGATTTCTTCACTTCTATTATAGTGAAGATTGCAGATGTAGGAGTCAGAGCCAGCTTTAGAGACAGATCTGTTAGTTACTAATTGTAAGGCCTTGGGTAACTCATTTAATTCCCTCCACCTTTGTTTCTTATCTTTAAAATGGCAACAACAAAAGTGCCTTCCTGTGGTTCTCGTCATTAGGGCTCAGCTTCATGGTACCTTCTAAAAGTGGCTTTCTCTGACTGTTATATCTAAAGTGACCCTTCCCCAGCTCTTTTCTATTACATGAGCTTGCTTTATTCATAGCACTTACCACTTGAAATTATTTTACTTTTTATTTTCCTGAAGTCCCATTAAGCCCATGCCCATTTCCTGGGTGTCCAGGGAGCGGCCTGCAGCATCTCCCAGCCCAGCAGCGGGAGCCTCCCATGCCCGCTCCAATCTGGAGCCACCGCCGCGTGGCCGCGCCGCACCGGGCCTGGAGGAAAAAAGTTTCCAAACGACGCTGCTCGGCGCTCATTGGCCGAGACGGACGCGGTCCCGTGGGTCGACAGCCAATAGGCGGTGCCGGCCGCAAGCTGGGGCGCGGGCGGGGGCCGGAGGGCCGGGGCCGCGCCGCCGCCTAGTCCTCGCCGTCCTCGCCGCCCTCGCCGCCCTAGCCGGGTAAGTGCGGGGCTGCGCCGGGCCGGGGGTGGGAGTCGCCCGGGGATCGCTGCCACCGGCACCGGAAAACTCTTCCGTTTTGCCCCGCCGCTCACGGGACCCCTCGGCCGCCGCCTTGCAGCCCCCCTGCACGCCCCAGGCTGGCGCGTAGCTCCCCGGCCGCCTGGACTCTGCTGGTCCGGGAACACTGGGCTCAAAAATACCGCTTCCCTGGAGTCTCCCTACCTAACCTCGTGCCTCTCTACCCTTGCGACCTTCGTGCCTGGCTCCTTGTCCCTGCCAACTTTGTTTCTCTTCCTGCGCTGGCCTTTCTCCCACCCCACCGCCCTCTTGGTCCCCAGACTCACTGCCGGGCTCAGTCCTCTTCCTCCTGTTCCCTCCCTTAACTCTCCCCGTTTCTTCTCTCGTTGTTTTCTTCTCCATCCCGCCACCCCCTCGTCCCTGCGCCCCTTCCCCGTGTCACCCTCATTCCTTCTCCTCCAGCGCCGCCCCTGCCTGCACGCCCACTTCCCCACCCCCGGGCCGCTTTCCAAAAATCCTCTCCCTCGCGTGGGGAACGTGTTTGGAGCTGTCTCCTCTCCGCTTTTCTCACATCTCTGCTGCAGGACGGTTCAGGTTTCTCCTGACAGCACTTTGGGGGTAGGACTGGATAAAGGATGAAAACGCTTATTCTCCAGAGTGAATGTTGGCTGGGTAACCTGCCTCTCTGATGTCATGGGAAACCCCGCCGTCACCTTGATACCGCTTTTTTGGGAAGTTACTTTATCTTCTCCAAGTCATCTCAGGTTCTCTGCCTCCTGAGGGCCCTAGCTTCCCTGATTTCTTTGTCTGGGGTTAGTACCAGGTTGTTCCTCTTTCTTTCTACTTTTAGCCCGAGGCCCCTTTTAACTTCCTTTTGTAAAGAAAAGGCCTTTTGCAGCGCGTGCTGGGCTGAGGTTTGTCATTTCTATGCTAGTTTTGTTTTCAGTGTATTCTAGGATAGGGTGGCATTTTAGGGCATGGGCAGAGTGCTTTGAAGAGTAATTGGATCCCAGCTACTACCACTGCCTGTTGTTACCTGACCGCCCCTGCCTCCATCACCACATTGTTATTTAACCAGTTTTGAAACTTTAGTCTTTTGCTCTTACTGTGTCTTTTGGGTAGGATTAGGATGCAGATGATCTATGCCCTTGAAGTCTCAAGGTCTTCGGATTCTTATGTTTTATCCCATTTTTGGATAATAGTTTCTTAACTTGGCTTACTTGGTTAGGATGTTATTTTTGTTTCCAAAGTGTGATTTTTGCCTTGGAATGTGAGAGCACAGAGAGATTTACACTTTTTCCTTACAAAATAATTTCCTAACATGAGCGTGCCTTTGTACGGAAAGTTTGTGCCTGCAGCTGGCATGATGGATTTAGGTGCTTTTTGTGTCTGCCTCTCCCACCAAGCAAGGAGGTGTTCAAGAAATGTTGGAAAAGGGGTGGAGGAGGGGGAAACAATGAAGGAAAAATTCTTGCCCTGGCATCTTGGTTCAGTAGGATAAAGTTATCCTGGAACAACAGATGTGGAGTTTTTTTTGTCCAAGTTTAAGCTTTTTAAAATTTCAAAACAACCTGAGCTCACTTAAAAAAAAAAAAAAAAAGCTAAGTGCCTGTGGCTCAACGGGCTAAGGCACCAGCCACGTACACCTGAGCTGGCGAGTTCGAATCCAGTCCGGGCCCGCCAAACAACAATGACGGCTGCAACCAAAAAATGGCCGGGCGTTATGGCGGGCGCCTGTAGTCCCAGCTACTTGGGAAGTGGAGGCAGGAGATTCGCTTGAGCCCAGGAATTGGAGGTTGCTATGAGCTGTGATGCCACAGCACTCTATCCAAGGTGACAGCTTGAGGCTCTGTCTCCAAAAAAAAAAAGCCTGCCGTAAAGAAATGTGTCAGATACAAATACTTATCTCAGTGCCTGCTTTATCCCCAATTTTGGTACATCCTTTTGTATGCAGGCACACAGAGGAGAATAAAAATGGCACCCATTCTTAACATTCCATGTTAATACATATGATTCTTCTTAACAACTGCATAGTTTTCCAGTCAGTCCTCTGTTGACATTTAGATTTTTCACATTAGTGAATTTTGGTACATTCTTGAGCATATGTCCTTGCATGCCTAAGTATTTTTTGTAGGTGGATCATGATAAACTTTAAGCATGATAAGCACAAAGACAGAAGCCAGGCTTGCTGACTCTTGACTGATTCTGCCCCAGTGATGTCACTTATGCAAAATGCACAGCCTGCATCCTAGCTGTTGGAGCATGTGCTGACGCTTGGCAACTTCTCCCTCTTCCCTTTCCACTGGGAAGGACGAGGAGGTAAAGGGTGTTAATTCCTGATGGTTTATACGCATATATTGTCCAGATTAGCTGTGTTGGCTCTCTTCAAGATGAAGAAGATAAAGAGATTGCTTTGAGGGTTTTTTTTTTTTCTTTGTTTTGAAATCAGAAGTGCGTGTCTCAAGTGTATTTTCAGACTTTCCTGTTTTATGTTAAAACATCAAAAAAAATTGGGGAAACAATTTTGTGGGAGGCATAGATCTAAATTGTGCAAAATAGCTACTTTTTTGTACCCTTAGATTTTGTTTTTCTTGCATGATGTAGCATATATATTTGAGGCTTCCATCAAATTTGCCCACAGAACTGCCGGGGCATGATGGTGTATTGAGAACACAAGTTAGTGCCACACAGGTGAAATAAGTTCATGCAGTATCCATTTTAAAAGCAGGAACAGAGCTGTGTGTCCTGAAATACCCACCAATTGCAGTACCTGTTAAAAAGACTGTGTGGGCCAAATAGAACCAGTGAGTCTGACCTGGCAGTCTGTTTGCAAACTCTGAGCAACCTTGGACTAGAACTCAAAGACCCCTTGCTTGCATTTGGGTTTGGTGCTCCTCTGCCACTCACTGGCACATTTGGAGATGGCCAAAGGCATACAGTGTTCCTGCCTTGGCTTCTAAGAAACAGAATGATTGCATAGCCACCTCTTACAGTCCAACAGCTTAAAGAGGATGAGATTTGAAAAGAGTTTATTAAGTGCCTAGCATAAAGGAAATCACAGGTGATAGTAAAATTCAGTAATGCTGGGATAAGGGGACTTTTGTAATTCATCTTGCCTCCTTTCTGCAGCAGAGAGTAGTGTGAACGAACTGAGACATTTTCAAATGGCAAAGGAAAAATCTTGCATTTGTAAGATTGCTGTTTCATAACAAAGTCATTTGTAGCCCTTACCTCTTCCTTCTTTGCCTCTAGCATGGTTTCCCCCTGTTCCCTAAGGATTGATTTTTAAAAAAGTAAGGGTTTTAGTTGAAATGCCATTCCTATGGTTTTTGCCTTTTAGTTGGAGTAAAAGGTTGTGCGGGCTGTAACACAAGTTCAGGTCTCTGCTTAGTTTCTCCTCAGTCCCAGAAACCCCAAACCAAATCCTTCCCATCAGCCTACCTGTAATTAGAGCCTCCCCTATAATGGATGAGACTAAAAACATCTCAGATTCACTTATTTTCTGAGGATTAAGTTTTAAGCCTCACTGGCCTAGATAATTTTTAAAAGCCCTTTCCTAAAACTTACCTGTCAGAAGTGTGCAGGATGAAGGTTGTTGAATATGATAAGCATATCAGATACTCCTTAGCCCATAAACCTGAGGTTGGGCACAGTTTCTAATGTGTCATCTTCTCCAACCCCTTCCCATTGACGTCACTCAAGTGATGGGGAAAGTTGGGTTGTTTTCCCTGTCAGTTCTTTTTCTTGAGACAAGGTCTCTATTGACCAGGCTAGAGTTCAATGGCATGATCATAGCTCACTGCAGCTCCAATTCCTGGGCTCAAGCAATCTTCCTGCCTTGACCTCCCAAAGTGCTGGGATTGCAGTCCTGAGCTACCTCCGCTGGCCTCTGATGAGCTTCTTAGGGTTTATAGTTGTAAACTATTCTTCAGAGAGTTCCTTTCTTCCTGGAGCCCTTGCTTCCTGCCTTTACTTGACCTCACATCCCAGTTCAGATAATCAATTTCTATCTTTCTCTGTTTTGTTTCACTGAATTCCTTTCCTTTAATAGGCCAAGCATAGTTCTAGTCATTGGGTAAACAAGCAAGACTAGAAAAGATCCCTATACTCAGATACTGACCTTCTAGTGGGGAAGATAAAAACAAAACAAAGCAGGGGTTGGTATGGTAATGAAAGCTAAAGAGAGCACTAGGATATTCAAATAATGTCCCTTTGGGGAGGACATTTCAGCTGAGATCCAAATGGTTAGAAAGACACCTGCTGGGCAGAGATTTAAGATCTTGTCCCAGGCCAAGCAAACAAACAGCAAGTGCAAAGGGCCCTGGGATGGAAGCAGGTTTGGTTGTTCAAAGAACGGAAAGAAGGCAGTGTGGCTGGGGCATGAGTGCGTGAGAGGTGGTGGGAAGGGTAGGAAAGGTTAAGAGACCTAGGTAGGGTCTCACATTGGAGCTTGTGCATGATCTTTTTTCAAACTGCGGGAAAAGTTTGTTACTGTTCACTGTTCCTAGTTCCTCATTTCCTCACTCTACAGTGAGTGTCATGCAATTGAAACTGTCCTCAACAAGATCACCAATGTCTTAATGGTCACACAGTATTCATTGATAGGTGCATGGGCTCTGCCCCCTTGACGCTATAGAATTGGTTTGGTGATTGCATATTAGTTGTGATCTGGGCTCATTAGAGCTTATGTCTTGAGCACCGAGTACTAGCCCTAGGTTTAGCCCTACTACTGTCTGTCACACTCTACCTTTTCCTTTTTCAGCAAATAAGACCATTCACCCCATACATTAATTAGGACTTAAGCAGAAATCCAACCCTAACTGGTATGTACAACCAAGAGAGGGAATTGATTCTCTCCCATAACCTAAATCAAGTATGAATGGATCCAGATGTACAAATGATATCATTAGGACCTGGATTCACTGTATCTTGGCTCTGGTTTCCTCTGTTTTGGCTTCATTCTAAAGCAGGCTGTCCCCTTGTGATAGTAAAAGGACCACTGGCAGTTCTAGGCTTACCTCCTACCACCTTACCATCTCTGGTGGAAGGAAAGTTTCTTTCTCTGGCTGCTGTGAAGTCCTACACCTGGATACTCATTGGCTCATCTCATTGGCCCCCCTCTCAGCCAGTCATTGTCTTGGTGTGGGTGAGCCCGTCCCTGAGTTAGTCACGGATGCTAGAGGCATGAGTAGGCAGATGGCCCTCCCCTAAAGCAAAAGATAACGTCAAATCCATATGAACCACATGAAAGAGTAGTGTTCCCCCAAGAGAATACTGGGGTACTATCACAGAAAGATAGAAGAATGTATGCAGAACTAAAAAAAAAAAAAAACGTACAAATCAACAGCTCTCTGCTGCGTTCAGCTGCTCTGCCTTGATCAAGCTTTCAGAGAAACTGTTGCCTAGAAGGTGTAGGTGAGGAAATGGCATGATTTCTCTGAATTAGGGAAAGGGATAAAAGCAGGAAGGGGAGAAGATGCAAATACAGTTACTAACAGGTGTAGTTATCAGTAGGTTCTGTGTTTGAATATAAGCATATTTGTGCATTTCCTGCCAGAGATTCTGAAATTGGTGATTGTATCTATGTTGATACTAACATATTTAGCCCAGTGATTTGGGGTTTTTGGCCACAAATATAGCTGATTGATTATAGCCTGCAAAGTGATGGATTTTGTTCATTCTTTTGTCCCTAAGGACACATACCAGCCCTTGAGGGAAGGAAGGTACCTAGAAGACATCTTATTTGGATTCCTGACAGCCTTTTGACAAGCTCAGAGCCTCAAATAAACCCAGAAAATAAGCAATTATGTTGGACAGGCATTGTCAGCAGGGAGTCTATAACTATTAGCTCAACTGTTAATGGACATTTTCTTCCCTAATATCTGCTCTCCACTGCTCAAAGTACTGCAAGCCAGGGTCCTCACCACCTGCGCCTGCTAGTTACTGGTTAATTGTTCTCTTCTCATGCACAGTTCTCCAAAATTCTTTCTCTGTTCTTCCCTCCTGGTTACTCCTCCACTGTGTTGAAACTCCGCTTGCTCACACTGCCAGTGACCGACATTTCACTCAGTCTGGTGGAAAGTTTCCAGTCCTTATCTTACCAGTTTCTCTGTTGCATCCTTGTGACTGTGGGATGTTCTTTTTTTCCCTCTTGAAACCATCACCTCCCAGTTCAGCTTGCTCTTCTTGCTTCTCATCTGTCTCACTTTGTTTACTCTCTGCCTTCTTAGATTATTGCCTCTTTCCCTGCCCACCTTTCCAGCATTTGCATCCCCAGAGTTTTATGCATAGTACCCATGGGATTCTCTAATGGTTCTGTCACAAGAAAAGGGGAAGAACCAACTACAGATGTGTGACTCAGATTTGTACCATTGGCCCAGAATTCGCTCCTGAGTTTCAGTTCCAGTGTCGCATCTAGATGTGTCCACAGATGTGTCAAACCACAAATGTCCAAGACTGGGTTCATTGTGTCCCTTCATCCCACCACCACCCTCCCCCCGCCAAGAGTTCCCCTTCTGGTATTCTTTTTCTCTGGTGATGGGATAGTAGAGGTACCCAGTTGTCAAAGGTAGAGCCTCATGAAGTGTCCTCACTTTTTTATTTTTGTCCTCCCTTGCTCGCAAATGTAATAAATTGTCACATCTTGGTAATCTTATCTTCTAAATATTTTTGGAGTTCTTTTCTTGTGTCTTCATCTTCATTCTCATTTTCTGGTTTAGGCCACCTTCCTTTCCTGGATTGCTCCAACAGCTCTCCATCTCAGACCTCATCTCTCCCCAGCCCGTCCATGTCACTTTTCTCATAATCCTCCAGTGGGGCCGGGCAGGGTGGCTCATGCCTATAAACTTCGCATTTTGAGAGGCTGAGATGGGAGGATTGCTTGAGGCCAGCAGTTCAAGACCAACCTGGGCAACATAGCAGGACCCCCCCTCTCTAAAAGATATAGAAAAAAATTAGTCAACATAGGGTGCAGAGCTCACACCTATAATCCTAGGACTGTGGAAGGCCAGGGTGAGAGGATCCTTTGAGCTCAGGAGTTCAAGATCAGCCTGAGCAAGAATGAGACCCTGTCTCTACTAAAAATAGAAATATTAGCCAGGCATTGTAGTGGGTACCAGTAGTCCCAGCTACTCAGGAGGCTAAGGCAGAAGGATCACTTGAGCCTAAGAGTTTGAGGTTGCTTTGAGCTGGACTGATGCCACAGCATTCTAGCCTAAGCAATAGAGCGAGACTCTGTCTAAAAAAAAAAAAAAAAAAAAGAAGAAGAAGAAAAGCCAGCCATGGTGGCACACACCTATAGTTCCAGCTGCTCAGGTGGTTAAAGCAGGCTGATCACTTGAGTTCAAGGTTGCAATGAGCTGGGCTGATGCCACTCTAGCTCTAGCCTGGACGACAGAGTGAGACTCTGTACCCACCCCCAACCCCCTCCAAAAAAAAAAAAACAAGAAAAGCCAGGCATGATGGCACACACCGGTAGTCCCAGCTACTCAAGTGGTTGAGACAGGAGAATCACATGATTCTAGGAGTTAGAGGACACAGTGAGCTATGATGATGCCATTGCACTCCAGTTTAGGCAACAGAACAAGACACTATCTCAGCAACAACCGCACCAAGCAAACAAAAGCAACAAAATCCTCCAGTGGCTCCCCATCACTATAGTTTCTTTCTTTCTTTTTTTTTTTTTTTGTAGAGTCTCGCTTTATCACCCTGGGTAGAGTGCTGTGGAGTCACAGTTTACAGCAACCTGGGCTTAGGCG
Organism: Perodicticus potto; assembly: GCA_963574655.1. Taxonomy (NCBI): domain Eukaryota; kingdom Metazoa; phylum Chordata; class Mammalia; order Primates; family Lorisidae; genus Perodicticus; species Perodicticus potto. The sequence continues at coordinate 39,594 of CAUYRH010003615.1, forward strand.
ATTCTCCTGCCTCAGCCTCTTGAGTAGCTGGGACTACAGGGTGCCCACCACAACGCCTGGCTATTTTATGTTGTAGTTTGGCCGGGTCCGGGTTTGAACCTGCTACCCTCCGTATATGGGGCCAGTACCCTACTCGCTGAGCCCCATCACCATAGTTTCTTAATATGTTATAAAAGCCCTCAGTGGTTCAGCCCCTTCATTTCAGTCTGCCCAACGTGCCCAGGCCCACAGATGTACTCTAGTTCTCCTACAAGCCTGGCTGCTTTTCTCCTTTGCCCTCTGCACATCTTCTTTCTCCTCTTCGCCTACCAATGCCTTCCTGCTCTTTCATACTCTTTCACATGCTGCTCATGAATCACCTCTCCCAGGTAGCCTTCCTTGACTCATAGGTTGACTCTGGGATTCCCTGAATATTCTGGGCACAGATAGAAGTGTTTATTATCTTGATTGTGGTGATGGTTTTACAGGTACATACGTATGTCAAAACACACCAAAGTGTACACTCAAATATATGCAATTTACCACATGTTGCCTGTCAACATCCTGTGCACATTTCTGTGTCTGTACTCAGCACATAGTTTCATAATAATTAAATGTAATTTACATTCCCCTCCCGTCAGACTGAGTCCCCTTAAGGAAAAGCAGTGATCTTGGAGACATCTTATGTGGATCTCTAGGTCCTATAGTAGATGCTCAATACTGGTGGAGCAATGTTATGTAAGTTTATATACAAATTAATGTACCGTAGTAGGTGGATGGGCTGGTTTTTGTTTGGGTTTAGTTTCATCTATTGGCAGTATTTTATTATTTAATCCAGCATAAAGTCCAGCGTCTAGGGATCAGCTGTTCAATCAGATGTGGGTAATCATTTTAAAACCTTCTCTCCTAGACACCATGCCACAAGAAGAGTGATCGATCTCTTCCCCTGTTTTCATGATGGAAGACTCGGGAAAGACCTTCAGCTCTGAGGAGGAAGAAGCTAACTATTGGAAAGATCTGGCAATGACCTACAAGCAGAGGTCAGTCCTCAAAACTTTAGGACCCTGCTTTGCCTTCCTGTAAAAATAGCTGCCAGTTACTTATTGTAGGTCTCTTATATGTCAGGTGCTGTGAAGGGTTTAACTTACACTGTCTGAATACTGCCCCATAATGAAACGATCATCACACCATTTTATAGATTTTTTTTTTTTTTTTGTAAGATGAGAAAACTGAGTTGCAGTAAAGGCTGAATAACCTGCCCACGGTTACATAGCCTTGGGTAGCAGAGCTGAAATTGAACTCCAAACCCGTGATCCTAACCATTCTTCTATGCTACTTTCCGTCTTATTTTCTGAAAGGGTTTTTGCCATTTCCTCTGTGCTGCATCTGGTTAGTTCTCTGTGTATGGCAAAAGAACTTTTCCCTATGTTTAGCAAAATATATGGTTACAGAGTTTAAAATTTGAAACCAGGGGCGGCGCCTGTGGCTCAGTGGGTACGGTGCCAACCCCATATACCGAGGGTGGCGGGTTCGAACTAGGCCCCAGCCAAACTGCAACAACAACAAAATAGCCGGGTGTTGTAGCAGGCGCCTGTAGTCCCAGCTACTTGGGAGGCTGAAGCAAGAGAATCACCTAAGCCCAAGAGCTGGAGGTTGCTGTGGGCTATAATGCCATAGCACTCTACTGAGGGTGATAAAGCAAGACTCTGTCTCACAAAAATAAATAAATAAAATTTGAAACCAGCATTTCAGTGCCCTTATCTGGGAGTTAGGTATGAGGTTCAGCATTGTTTCTTTTTATTTCTCATGGACTCTCAAAATTTGCACGTGGAGGTCTTATTCCATTACCCCTAGTGTCTTTAAGCTTAGTTTGATTTAAAGATCATTCAGGCTTAGTATTTAAGAAAAGAAAAAAATTCCCTTGAATTTCAAGGCTTGAGAAGCTAGAGAAGGGTGTTTGGAATGGGGTAAGGAGAGATTATAGTGATGTGATAAGTGAACATTTATTTAATATGTCCAGCTTCTGGAAACATAAATTGCAGAGAATACAACATCCAAAGTGTATTTTCTCTATGTTGGGCACCAAAAGTATATATTGAATGAATGGGTGAGCAGTGAATTGGTTAAGATTGGCTTTAGAGTCAGGCAAACCCAGGTTTAGGTCCAAGTTCTACTTCAGGCTATTAGACAAGTCATTCCTCTTGTCTAAACCACATCTTCTCATCCGTAAAATGGGAATAATGATAGTTTCTACCGTCAAAGGGAGTTGAATAAAGAGATGTTCCACGTCTGACAGCACTATGCCCAGCACACATTAAACACTGGATGCATTTTTATTTTAATGTTTGGGAATTCTGCCGTAGGGCAGAGAATACGCAAGAAGAACTCCGAGAATTCCAGGAGGGAAGCCGAGAATATGAAGCTGAATTGGAGACGCAGCTGCAACAAATCGAAACCAGGAACAGAGACCTCCTGTCAGAAAATAACCGCCTTCGCATGGAGCTGGAAACCATCAAGGTAAGGGGCCAAGAGGAATGGTACACTGGTATAGACAGGCTTCCAGCACAGACGTGGCATGTGTGCCTGGGAGAAGCAGCCCTGTAGAGAGGGACTGAGGCCCTGGGCCCTCTCCCACAGACAGGCCTGGGGGGCAGATGTGTTTACTGAACACTTCATGCTCCTGACAGGTGGAGCTCAGTGAGAAGCAAGTCACACATGTTGCCCCAGACTTTCTAGGTTGTCGACACCAATTTCACAAGGTACATGGCAGGGTGACATTTCTAGAGTGTGGAGTGTTGCTCGAATTGCTGATCATTATGAGGTCTGGAGTTACGTCCTGCAGTATGATAGCCCCTAGCTCCATGTGGTGATTGAAATTTAAGCAAATTAAAGTAAAAATTTAACTCCTCAGTCACACCAGCCACATTTTGAGTGCTGAAGAGTTACATGTGCTAGCAGGTATCATTAATAGACAGAGGGGCTATAGAATGTTTTAGTCTGTAGCCCCTCTGTTACAGACAGTTCTGTTGCACAGTGCCAGTCCAGACCAGACTTTTTGACCTGGGCACTGCTGACATTTGAGTCCGGCTCATTCTCTGTTGTGAGGGGCTGAGTTTTGCACTGTGGGGACAATAAGCTGCATCCCCAGCTCCAACCTTTCGGATGTAGCAGTATCTCTTCCCCTCCAAGCCTGTGACAACCCAAACTACCACCTAACATGGACGAGTTTCTGAAGAACCACCTCTGCAGGGTGAAGACTGTGTTCTTTGTACACTGTCTAGAGCCCGGCACATGATTAGGTGAACTGTGCCCAAGACTGGCTTGCAGCCCTGCTGCCAGTCATGGTCACCAGAGCAGCATCACAAATACCAAACAGCCTGGACCCTGGCCTCTTTCCTGTCCCCACTCCCCCTAGGCCTCTGCTCTCATATCCCATTTCTTAGTAAGTCTGTTGGGGCCCTGGCATGTTTGCTTCTTTTCTTTATTTTATTTTATTTTATTTTATTTTATTATTTATTTATTTATTTATTTTTAGGAGACAGAGTCTCACCATCACCCTTGGTAGAGTGCAATAGCGTCACAGCTCACAGCAACCTTACACTCTTTGGCTGAAGCAATTCTCTTGCCTCAGCTTCCCAAGTAACTGGAACTACAGGCACCCACTACAACACCCGGCTATGTTTTGGTTGTAGTTGTTACTGTTGTTTGTCAGGCCCAGACTGGATTCGAACCTGCCAGCTCCAGTGTATGTGGCTGGCACCCTAGCCACTAAGCTACAGGTGCCAAGCCTATTATTTTTTTTTTTTTTTGAGACAGAGTCTCACTCTGTTGTCTCAGCCTAGAATGCTATGGTGTCCACAGCTCACAGAAACTTCAAACTCCTGGACTCAAGCTATCCCCTTGCCTCAGCCTCCCAAGTAGCTGATGCTAGAGCCATGTGCCACCATGCCCAGCTAATTTTTTCTATTTTTAGAAGAGATGAGGGTCTCACTCTTGCTCAGGCTGGTGTTGAACTCCTGAGCTCAAGCAGTACACCTGCCTTGGCCTCCCAGAGTCGTAGGATTGCAGGCCTAAGCCGTCATGCCTGGCCTATTTCTTTCTATTTTTTTTTTCTTTATTCAAATCTCCCCATGTAAATTGTGGTGAGTCATTGAGGGAAGTAGCCAAAGCCATCTTGTGTATGCCCCAAGATGGTGAAAGGAGAAGTGCTCCTTGCACTCCGGAAGCTTTTTTAGGAAGACAAACCTAACACATTTAACAGTTAGGGACCTGAAGTGCAAACACACCTGGTTGTGAGAGCCTTCCAAGAGGAAAGAGCACAGGTTGGGGAAGGCTTTCTGGCAGAGCAGAGGGGAACTTGAGCTGGTTCTGTGCTGAGGAGAGGTGTGTGTGCAGCCATAAGCTTGGTGCTCAGGGGATGGGGTTGAGCTAATCTGGGCCTGTCACAGGCATGGACTAGTGTGAGTTGGGTGGACCTTGGGAAGCCCAGCATGGCTAGTGATGGCAAAAAGTAGGAGCAACAAATGGGTGGAGGGTGGTTTGGGCAGGGAGAGAAGAAATGTCCCAAAGAACTTGGAAGCTGAGCAATGAAATCCAAGCTTGATATTATAGACCAGAGTGCCTCTCTCTGCATAGCAGTCTAGCCCAAAGACATTTTGGGCTATTCGACATCTTCCCATGAAAGTTTTCAGGCACACAGCAGGGTTGAAAGAGCTGTCCCATGAAGAACACTTCTATACCCACAACCTAGGCTTTCCCAACAACATGTACTATTCTTGCCTTTTAATATGTATATTTTCATCCATCAAAATCAGTAAGGCTTCCTGCAAAAATCTGAACTTTTTTCTTTTTTAAAGACAGGATCTCACTCTGTCATCAGGCTGGAGTACAGTGGCCTAGTCATAGCTTACTACAACCTCCAACTCCTGGGCTGACGGGATCCTTCTGCATCAGCCCACAAGTAGCTGAGACTATAAGCGCACACCATTATGCCCAGATAATTTTTCCATTTTCACTAGAAAATGACTCACTCTTGCTCAGTTTGCTCTTGAACTCCTGATCTCAAGCAGTCCATCCACCTCAGTTTCCAAAGTAGCTGAGACTACAAGCATGTACCACCGTGCCCAGACGTGGCATGTGCTCAAAATCCTGGCCTCAAATTATCCTCCCGCCTCAGCCTCCTCAAATACTGTAATTACAGCTGTGAGCTACCATACATGGCCAAAAATCCAGATTTCTGACTTTCTTTGAGAACTGGAAGACTTGGCCAAATCAGGCCTGCGTTCTTCTGCACCACCAAAAGGCTAAATCATGGTTGCCTAGAACAAATGTTCACACTCAAGTGTGCCCCAGTCCCCATGTCCCTGACGTTAAGGGCTGAGTGTCAGTTGCTGCTTACCCTACAGCTGGCCGCCTTTATTCATTTGTTCAGAGCCTGACCCCTGCCATAGGCAATGAGGAATCATTGTAGTTCCAAGGTGACTCAGATGAAAACCAGTATAGGAGGAATATTAGTGGTATGAACGACAATTTATTCACTGATGCTGAATAAATATCAAGCAGTTATTAAGTAATTAACTGTTCAAGACTAAGCCCCTAAACCTGCAGAAGCCACTTCGTCACAACCACGTGACACGTGCATGAGACTCAAGCAGCACAGAAATACAGGTTTCTTGGAATAACAATACCCTGCCAACAGTAAACATGTCAGTTATCTAAGAGAAATGCATTATGTAGCTGTGAATGACTTGTTAACAACTGGCTTATTCATTGCAAGTTGAATAAGATAGTGTGTAAGGGATCAAACACAGCATCTATTGATGCCCCCATCAGCTGACAGAGTATTAGAATTAGTCACAAATGGAAGAGTAACATTGCAGCAACTGGTTTTCATGTCCACAAGTTCAAAGGGGATCATAAGAATCTATATGCGGGTGGCAGGGCTATGTGCCTCATCCTCCTGGAACCTGCCTTTGAATTTAGGTTAATCGTCTAGGATCCTGTTTTATTTGGAGATGTCCCCAAATAAAGGGTGTGGTGATCAGAGCCATGTCTGGGAATGAGGCCTGGTCTGCCTCTGCTTGCCTGAGTACAGATGCTTCTCTGCTCACAGCCAGGAAACAGGCGGATGCCCAATGCCCTCTCTGTCATCACCCTATAAATAATCTCCTTGTTCTTTGGACATTCTTCCACAATGGCTCTCGCCACGCCTCTCTGGCCTAGGCACCATTACATCACTGTCCCCAGCGCATCCAGACTGTTTCTAGCAACAGCTCTGTTTATTTGATTGAGTCAAGAAGAGGAGCTTGCCTTTTTTTTTTTTTTTTAACTTTCAAATTAGACATTGGGCCTTTCTTGCAGGCAGTGAGTGTTTTCTTTCATGTTTGCAGGGTCTAAATTGAGTGTTTGATGAAGAGAAGTAATTTGAAAGGATCAGAAGCAGAAGTAAGAATGTTCAGTACCTGGATTGAAAGGGCCATTTAACATAGTTGTTTAAGAGCAGCTGCTCAGGTGGCCTGGGTTTGATTTTGGCTTAGCCATTTACTGCTGTTGACTCTGGGCTAGTTTAGTTACTGAGCATCCGATTCCACATCGCTGAAGTGGGATTAAATGATGCAGCAGATGTAGTGCATTTAGCCTGGAGGCTGGCACAGAATAAGCGAGTGATAAATGTTAGAACTCCAACCAGGCAACTCCGAGTCATGGAGCCATCATCGGGACTGTTCCTTGCCTTTGCAAAGCACTAGCTAAATCATGTTAAGCTTCCTCTTTTTCTTTCTTCTCTTTTCTTTTTTCTTTATTTTTCTTTTCTTCTGTCTCTAGGGTGAAATGGATGTTCAGTAGCCACAAAACAACACATGTCCACTCTAGGAGTGCACATGTTCCAGGATTAATCTTCAGTGTTCTTAAGCAGATGACAAGCAAGAGAAACTAACATAGCTTATCAGAGGTCTTGAATCATTCATTCAGTGTCTGTTCTGTCCCTCAGGAGAAGTTGGAAATGCAGCATTCTGAAGGCTACCGGCAGATCTCAGCCTTGGAAGATGATCTTGCACAGACCAAAGCCATCAAAGACCAATTGCAGAAATACATCAGAGAGCTGGAGCAAGCCAATGACGACTTGGAAAGAGCCAAGCGGTATTCTGGGGAGGACAAAACAGGCTTGGGGACATTTAGTCTCTGGTTTTTCTCCCCAACAACTAGGTACCTACACACTGTTAAGCAGAGAACTCAGCAGCGAGCAAAGCAAAGCTTGTGCCCTTGTGGGTCTGAGTTTCATGAGGGAAATGGACAATAAGCAAATCAGTGCTACTTAATTACAGCAATAAGTACCAAAAGTCCCAGGTGCCGTGGAACATGTTTATTTGACTATAGGTAGGAGAATGTCAGGAAAGGCTTCCCAGGTGAAATGCCAGTTAGGCTAAGAACAAGGGAAGGAATAGTCATTATCCAGTGGACCTGAGTGAGAGAAGAACATTCCAGACAGGAGGGAGGAGCATGTGCTAAGGCCCTGAGGTAGAAAGGAAAGAAGCACATTCAACTCACAGTATTTCATAAATTGATGTGTTGATTAGCAGAATAATAATAACTAACATTTCTTGGAGGATGAGCCAACATTTCTTTGAGGAATACTCACACTCTGAGCTGGCCACTTTTTTTGGACAAAAATACTTGCTTTTTAAAAAATTTATATGTGAATTACAGACAGTAAAATGCATGGATTTTAAGAGTACTATTCTATAGTTTGGGCAAATGTGTACATGCACATAAACCAAACTTCTGTTGAGATACAGAATTTTATTTGCCCCCAAAGTGACTTGGGTTACTTTTAATTTTTTTTAAGTGTTTGCCTTGGGGAATGGAATGTGCAGCTTTAACTTTCTAGTCTACTTGGTTAATATTGCATCACTTCCTACAAAATGTAACAACTAAGCAACCTTAGAGTTTTGCTTACCACCTTGGCACTGTATGCTGGAGTTGTAATATCTATGTAATACCTACAAATGTGTCGATTTCACAATACATTGTTATAATTTTTGCTTTAAAAACTCAAATGTATTTTAAAGACATTAAAAGGGTAAAAATACCCTTTAATATTGACTGACACATTGGGTACCCTTCATTCTTTCCTAAAGATTAAGGGTTTCATGAATTGTATATATGCTGGCAATGAATTCTTCTTTTATCTAGAAATGTCTTTCTTTTGCCTTCATTTTTCTTTTTTTTTTTTTTTTTTTGAGACACAGTCTCACTTTGTTGCCCTTGGTAGAGTGCTGTGGCCTCACAGCTCACAGCAACCTCTAATTCCTGGGCTTAAGCGATTCTCTTGCCTCAACCTCCCAATTAGTGGGACCAGAGGTGCCCGCCACAACGCCCGGCTATTTTTTGTTGCAATTGTCATTGTTTAGCTGGCCCAGGCTGAGTTCGAACCCACCAGCCTCAGTGTATTGGCTGGTGCCGTAACCACTGCTACAGGTGCTGAGCCAGGGTAGAGTTTTTTAAAACTATAAACTCAAGCAAATAAAAAGATATTCTTACTAACATCATCCCCCTATTCCTCCCCAAAAAGCATTCTGTACACACTGTTATACATTTTGCTTTTACAGATAACAATAGAGCATGGAGATCATTCTTGATTAGGACAGAGCCTTCCTTGTTTTTTTTTCAAATACATAATATTCTTTTGTATGGTTAGTATTAATAATTTATCTAGTCTCCTGTGAATGCATTAACATTCTTTTGCAGTGATAAGCATTTCTGTAAGGAATGACCTTCACAAATGTCTATTTAGAGAGTAAATTACAAGAAGTAAAACCACAGGGTCAAAGGATATATGTGATATGATTTTGATAGGTTTGCTCAGTTGTTCTCTATATAGCCCTGTTTACATTCCCAATAGCTGTGTATCTAAGTCTCTGTTTTCCAAATAGCTTCCCTGAGAGTGGTTTTCACACTTTGGCTTTCTGCCAGTTGGGAAATAGGTGCATTTCTGAGTGAACTTGAGTTCCTTTTCATATGCTTAAGAGCTATTTTATTTCCTTCTCTGTGAACTGTTTATCTTTACCTATTTTTAAATTGAGTTGGTTGGTTTTGTTTGGGGTTTTTCCCTTCATTTCCATGAGATTTTTGTATCATCTGTCTGCAATTAACAGCTTTTGTAGTCACCAATTATTGCAGCCTTTTATTCTTTTTTTTAATTTTGACTTTTTTTGTTTTGTTTTATTTTTTTAGACAGAGTCTCACTATGTCACCCTGGGTAGAGTGCTATGGCGTCCCAGCTCACAGCAACCTCCAACTCTTGAGCTTAAGAGATTCTCTTGCCTCAGCCTTCCAAGTAGCTGGGACTACAGGCGCCCACCACAACATCCAGCTATTTTTTTGTTGCAGTTGTCACTGTTGTTTAGGTGGCCCAGGTTGGGTTCAAACCCGCCACCCTTGGTGTGTATGGCTGGCGCCATAACCACTGTGCCACGGGCACTGAGCCTTTTTAAAAATTTTTAAAATGTCTTTCCCAACCTTCTGTGAATCCAGAGGCATTTTACTAATATGCTTTTATACATCAGTTGACAGAATTTCAACACATAAAGAACATAAAGCACTTTATACTCTGGTTATAACCTGGGTGCTGACCTTTATTTGACGGCAGATACTCAGATAGTAACAAAGACTCTGAACAAAACCCCATGACAGTTTCAGTGACACTGTTATGCTGCTTTTATGCAATCACATGATAATGATCAAAGCAGGTTCAGAAATGTTGCTGAAGGCGGACTTCAGTTCTCTAGCATTCCAGAAGCCAAATCAAATATTGAGTTTGTTTAAATTTCTGATTCACTTAGACCTTGGAGCTTGAACTGGAGTTAGAACTGGAGCTTGGAGATTGTTCTCTATGAGGACAGAGCAACTGTCATTTTTTCCAAATACATAATATTCTATCATATAGTTGGTACCATTTTGTATGGTATCATAGTAATTCATCTAGTCTCCTGCAGATGCACTTCCGTTCTTTTGCAATGATACAAGGTATGGATCCAACATTCATTTTTTTCCAGGTAGCTGCTCAGCGGTCCCCAAACCTGGAATTGAACCTGTTGTCTTTTTACCAATGATTTATGATACCACCTTTATCAGAAAATTCAATTCTCATCTATTTCTGGACCTTTGGTTCCCCTGGTCTGTCTTCCTTACAGAAGACAATATATGCTGATAGAGGTCCTTCTCTAATCTCTTCTTTTTCTGACTTCTTCTGGCATCTTTGTTTGTCACAGGATCTTTCAAATCAGCTTCCCTGTGTCTCTTCCCCCAAATCAGAATCTATTAGGTTTTTATTAAGATGATATTAAATCTCTCAGTTTAACTTAAGGAGAACTGATTTCTTCATGACAATGGCTCTTTCTCTTTATAAACACAGTATGTCTGCATTTCCACAAGCATTCTGTACCCATGGTCTGAATTCTGGGTATTTTATCTTTTTTGTTTTGTTGACATGTCAAGCTTAGGGTCATTTAAACTGACTCTGGCCAGGTGTAGTAGTTCACACCTGTAATCCTAGTACTCTGTGAGGTGGAGGCGGGAGGATCCGTTGAGGTAAGAAGTTCGAGACCAGCCTGAGCAAGAGCGAGACATAGTCTCTACCAAAAATAGAAAAAATTATCTGGACCTTGTGGTAAGTACCTGTAGTCCCAGTTACTTAGCAACTCAGGAGGCTGACTCAGGAGGATTGCTTGAGCCCAAGACTTAGAGGGTGAGCTATGATGATGCCACTGCACTCCAGCCACTGCAACAAAGTGCGATTCTGTCTCAAAAAAGAAAAAAAAATACTGATTCTATTACTGTAGTTATGAATATTTCTCCAGGCACTTTTGGTATCATTGACCTATCTATTAGCTCTGAAGACCCTTTGAGGGTAGGTGCTAATATGACTCCATCTAGACATGGTAGCATATATTGAATAAATGAATGAATTAGTCCTCATTTTGTAATTGAAGAAACCAAGGATTAAAGGGGTTAAGTTGCGCCAAGACACCAAGTTAGTCCTAGGGTGGAGGGTTGCAGTGTACGCTCCTTGGGTCCTCTCTAACCACTTGCTACAGGATACGTTAGCAGGATGTTAAAGGTCTTCTGGGGATAAACTCGAGGTCCATAATAAAACTTGCTCACATTTATTGAGCACTTACGTGAGAAACATTATTTTATTTGCCACCACCCTTCCCCCACCAACATTATATGGAGGGTACTACCCTTGCCTTGCATATGAGGAAACTGAGACACAGAAAAGGTCGTTTGCTTGGAGTTAAGCAGATTTATTCTAGCACTTCTCGGTACCCTTACCACAGTATTCACACTGTTCAAAAGAAGTGGTTGTTAGCAGGGCAGCTGGGCTAGTGCTTGGCATTTTGGACTTACTTTTCTTTTTTGAGACAGGGTGTTGCTCTATTGCTCTGGGTAGAATGCAGTGGCATCAGCCTGGCTTACAGCAACCTCAGACTCCTGGTTCAAGTCATCCTCCTGCCTCAGCCTTCTGAGTGGCTGGGACTACAGGCACCCACTGCAACGCCAGCTCATTCTTCTATTCATGGTAAAGACAGGGCTTTGCTGTTGCTGAAGCTGGTCTTGAACTCCTGAGCTCAAGGGATCTTCCTGCCTCAGCTTCCCCGAGTGCTAGAAATAGAGATGTGAGCCACTGAGCATGGTCCATTTTGAACTTTTTAAACTATAAAGTAACAGATGTTAAAGATTGTCTCTTCCACCTATTTAAATGCATGTTATTCAATTGTATATACATTTTATTAGTTTTTTGAGGGGGATTTATTTTTGTTTTTGTTTGAGACAAGGTGAGGCTCACTGCAGCCTCAAAATACAGGGCTCAAGCAATCCTCCCGCCTCAGCCTCCAGAGTAGCAAGGGATTATAAGTGTGTGCCACTATAACCGCCTATTTTTAAATTTTTTGTAGAAGTGGATCTCACTATGTTGCCCAGACTGATCTTAAACTCCTGGCCTTAAGCGGTCCTCTTGCCTTGGCCGCCCAAAGTGCTGGGATTATAGGCATGAGCCACAATGCCTGGCCTATTTGTCTATTTTTAATTCCGTCATTGTTAGCCTCCAAGAGAAAGTAGAGCTGCTCTTCCCAAAAGGTTTGTGGCCACCTGCGGTCCTGGTAATGCCTTGGCCCACTGCTGGGTGCTGTGTAGATGTATCTTATTTAATCCTCAGGACAACCTGTGCACCTCATCAGCTACGATGAATCCTGTTCTGCACGTGAAAAGCCCATGTCCCAGGAGGTTAGGGGATTCGCCCAGATCTGTGGCATCTAGGAAGTACAAGTGGGACTCAGGCCCTTCTGACCCTCAGCACCTCCCTGGTCTGTGGGCACCTGGTGGATTGTTACCATTTGCTTCCTCTGATAATTTTGCTTTTGTCTTTCTCAGAGCCACGATCATGTCTCTGGAAGACTTTGAGCAGCGCTTGAATCAAGCCATTGAAAGAAATGCCTTCCTGGAAAGTGAACTTGACGAAAAGGAGAATCTCCTTGAATCTGTTCAGAGATTGAAGGATGAAGCCAGAGGTAAGAGGCTTTGGCATTTGTTCTGTGTATCTCCACCAGTGTTGTCCCCTCGCTCTACCTGAGAACATATCGTCCTTTAGCTTTGCCTGGGTCACATGTGCTGGGAATCTGTGCCCTGCCGTGCACACAGGCTGTCCAGTCCGAGAATGAGGGGCCACACCAGGCAGGATCTTACCTTGCTCCCTGCCTGGTGCTAGAAATCTTCAGATGCTCAACCCTGTAAAGACCTCTGATGGGGTATTTACAGAAATAGCATTAGGGTTCACAGAGTAAGCCCTTATTTGGGAGTTTTACAGAATTCATTTCAGGGAAGATGCTCCCTGGTCTATAATTTACACACACCAAACAGGCTTGATCTTCAGGAGGAGCACAAGGGTTTTCTGGGAGAGATTTCTGGTGCAGTTGCTAGCTAGCCTATTGTTTTTGTGACTTGATGTCAACTGATAAATTTGGCGTAGAACTCTGAAACCTTGTCAGCATCTGCTCTTTAGAGGTTGCCAGTTCCAGAGGAGCTTTCAAAGTGCAACTAGACATTAATTGATGAATGATTCAAGTTCGTATGCATCATTAATTTGGCTTCTTATGTGTAGCTAGTAGGACGGTAGGAAGGAAGATTATAGAGCAAAGTTTAAAAGGTAGTTCATCAGGTTGGTGCCCGTAGCACAGTGGTTACAGTGCCAGCCACATACACCAAGGGTGGTGGGTTCAAAAACGGCCTGGGCCAGCTAAACAACTGCAAAAATAAAAAATGACCGGGTGTTGTGGTGGGTGCCTATAGTCCCAGCTGCTTGGGAGGCTGAAGCAAGAGAATCGCTTAAGAGTTTGAGCAACGTTGCTGTGAGCTGTGATGCAACAGCACTCTACCAAGGGTGACATAGTGAGACTCTGTCTCAAAAAAAAAAAAAGGTAGTTATTCCTAGATGCCCATCAGTGATGAAGTGGTTGAATAAATACACAGGTTTATTTGGTGGAATGTTAAGCTGTTGTTACAGTGAACAGCATATGGCAGTTGAAAGATTGCCAAGACATACCAGTGAAGGGGGAGAATAAGTCATAGACAGATGTTGCGTGTTTTCCTTTATGCTTAATAAAAATGATTCCTATTTTACGCTTAATAGATATGCATATAAACTATATGTTTGAACATGCAAAGAACAAAGGTTGAACAGATGCCCTGCATATAACAATGATGAGTGAGGAGGAATTTTGGGGGTAGGAAACATGCTTTGATTTAGTATTTAGTATTCTATATACACTGCTAGGTTGTTATTTTTTTTTTTTTAATAATAAAAGTGTTAGTGTGTCACTGCCATCATTTTTTTTTTTAATTTTAAACCTTGATTGGGCCAGGTGCAGTGGCTCATGCCTATAATCCTAGCAATTGGGAGGCCAAGGCAGGAGGAGCACTGCCAGGGGCTCGAGAATAGCCTGGGCAACATAGTAAGACCCCCACCTCTACAAAAAATAGAAAAATTAGCCGGGTGCTATGGCACATGCCTTTAGTCCCAGCTACTTGGGAAGCTGAGGCAGGAAGATTGCTCAAGCTCAGGAGTTTGAGGTGCAGTGAGTTATGCTGACACTACTGTACTCTAGCCCAGGCAACAAAGCGAAGCTGTTTCTCAGGGAAAAAAAAAAAATTTTTTTTTTAACTTTTTTGTTTTTTATGTGGAAGAAGTCCTGTAGTTTTGCAGGCCTGCTAGGCAAGGTCCTGTGGGTTTCACTTCACTTGGGGTTTCCACTTCGAGTTTTTCACCCTGGTATTTCTCCCTGAGCAGCATCTATTGTCAAACCTGCCTACACCCTACCAACCCAAAGCAGAGACTTAAATGTCTGAATCCTTCTCCTGACACAGATTTGCGCCAGGAATTGGCCGTACAACAGAAGCAGGAGAAACCCAGGACCCCCTTGCCCAGCTCAGTGGGAGCTGAAAGAACAGACATAGCTGTGCAGGCCACTGGCTCCATACCGTCCACTCCCATCATTCATCGAGCACCTAACTCCAGTTTAAACACACCAGGGACCTTCAGACGTGGTAAGGGGATTAGAAGTCAGGAGGATTTTGTTGTGTGAAGCATTCCAGGATGAGAATCTGTGGTGGGTCCTTGGTGTAAAGCTTTGGAGCAGATTG
>CAUYRH010003616.1:0-34285 GCA_963574655.1 Perodicticus potto
CTCCCCACTTGAATTCTCTCCCTCTACCAGGAGCTTTAGTGTTTTCTGTATTCTTTTCTGTAAATCAATTCTGTCTTACCATTGAGGGGTGGGGGTGGGGGAAATAATGTAATGAAGAATAATAAAATACATGTATTTAAAGAAACTAAAAAAAAAAAAAAGAATTTATTTTTAGGGGAAACCCCCCTCTGCTGAAACCCAAAATCTGGTGATGTTCCGTTCAGGGCAGAAGCTGGCCAGTAATTGAGAGCTTAGGGAAGCTTCCCAGTCTCCTTAAACAACTGACTCAGAGCCACAGTGTCATGCGAATATATATAGAGAGAGATGCCTTCCTGTCTAGGGGCAAGATGTGGGCTGGGCGCTGGAGTGTGTGTAGGAGTTTGCCAGGAGGAAGGGTAACAGAGGGCCTGGGGTATAGGCCCTAGACCATGAAAGACTGGGGATGCTAATAGGAGGTATGACCATGGAAACCAATTATAAAGAAATGCAGTTAAAATATTTTAATAGTGATATATTAATATATGTGCTTCTTCATTAATATATTAAATAGCTAAGCTCAGCACTGCGTCTAACCAGCTTAATTTCAAAGTAATAATGAATATAAATGGTATTTCAAGATATCCACAGCACAGCACTGATGTGAAACCTTGGTAATTTCTTTTAGTGATGAAGTCACAGGTGCTATTAATATACTGAGGTTTGTCACCTACATCCAAAATGAAACAAAATGCTGCATTTCACTTAGAGGTTAGAGAAAATAATGATGTGATTTTCCCCCGAGATATTCCCAGGCCCCTCACTTCTACCCACAGACCCCAGGCAGTAGCTTTAGAACCCCTGGTCTAGTCAGAGATAACCACGCAGGAACAGGCTTAGGCAGGAAAATCTGCAGAGTACGATCCAGGTGAGCTGACTGGTGAGAGAAAGGTCTGGAAGGGGAGGGTCTCCAGAAGGTCAGATGCAATCAGATGCACTTAAATTTTACTTGCTCCCAGGAAGAAATTCTTTTATTACAGCATTGCATTTTTACAACATGTTATAAAAGGGAGAAAATGCTTATTATGTAATAGAAACCAGAGAAATGAAAAAAAGGAAGACAATCACTGCATGTTCCAGGGGCCAAGGCAATCTCTACAAACATTCCAGTTAATCGCTGTTAACTGGGGGAGGCCATGGGGCACCATGGTTAAGGCACTGGTCCCTGCAGTAAGGAATAGAGACGGTGAATCTGGACTCTGTCCTTTAATGTTTTTGTCTTGTTTTTTTATATGTAAAGTGAGAATAACAGTAATAGTACCTGTTTCATTAGGTTGTTTGAAATAATACAATTCCTGTAAAGTTCTTCCAATTGGGTTGTAATTAGCACTCCCGTACATGTTTCCTTTAACAACATCTCATCATTCCTCGATGTATAACTATTCTCTGCTTAGTTGTAACCTTCATGTTGATATGTATACAATTATACATCCTACTTCTTTCTCTTAACATTAATATGTATAAATATTTTAAATACTAATATAAAATGTTCATATGCATCGTAAATGCCTAAATAATATTTCATTTGGGCATATGACCCACACTTTCTGTAGCTATTCCCTTATGATGAGACATTTAATTCATTTCCAATTTTCCACTGACAGTGTAGAATAGGCTTCAGTGTGGTCCAAGAACTATTTATGGGGCATGTAACTCTGAGTAAGGCCCCGTTCTAGGTATGGAGGAGGGAGAGGTGAATAAGACAAGGGCCCTGCCTTGGAGGAGTGCACAGATCTGTTTCAGGGTTATAATTTGCCTGAGAGTGTGGAGAATAGACTGGAAATGGAAGAATCCTGAAGACAGAGTGACCACTTAGGAGGGCAAGTTGTAAAGATGAGGCAACGGTAGGAGGAAGGAAAGGACGGCAGGTCAAACAGTCAGAATCAAGTGAACTGACTTAGTGAGGGGAGGCAGGAAAGGGTGACACTGGCTTTGAGCTTGAGGAGTGAAGGGGTATCTGGCAGAGCGGTTAAGATGGATCTCCAAGTTCAAGCCCAGGGCTACCTTCTATTACTTGTGTGATTGTTTGAACAAATGACTTGAATTTTCTAAATCTCAGCTTCCCTATCTGTAAAGTGGGGATAAAAATGAATCTTCTTCATAGAAGTGTGAAGAACAAGTCAAATTATGAAAAATGTCTAACTAATGTGATAGAATGAGGATAATAAGCAGAAGGGTCACCAAACATGTTAGATACCACTTTAACCACTTTGTATGTATTAACTCACTTCACCCAACACACTCTCACAACCACCCTAGAGAGAGGTGCTGGTAGGATCTCAGTTTTGTAGGTGAGGACACAGGCCCAGAAGTTTAGTTTGCTTAAGGTCCCACAGCTAGGAAGTGACAGAGACTCAAAACGAGACAGTCTTGTATCAGAGTCCAAGCTTTTGATAACTGTGCTTTACTCTACCGTGTTAAGCATGAGATGCCGGAGAGAAAACCCTGTGGTGGTGCATAGCAGGTGGTTGGAACTTGACTTTGTAGCCCGTGACATAGGACAGAGTGTAAGGTCATCTGGACAGAGATGAGGGTGGAGGCTGCAGTCCAGGGCAGGATTACCCGGGGAGAGTGAGGCATGGCTAAAGCCAGTGTTAAGTGTGCAGGAGAAGGAAGAAGAGTCGGCAAATAAAGAAAGAAAGATTGACCAGGGAGCCAGGTGAGAATCAGATTGGACAGTGTTATAAAATTCAAATGTACAATGTAATCAAGTGCTGTAAAAAGAGAACAGATTAACAGGTCATGGTAACCTTGGAATAAAGATATTCAGTAACTGAGATGGGTGGGAGGATCTCAGCTGTAAAGGGCTGAGAAGAGTAAGGGGGCTGGCTGCAGGGAGCAATGCAGGCAAACAGGTGTCTAGGGGAGAGTGGCATGAAGGCTGGCTGGGGTCAGGAAAGTGGACTCCAAATGCTGGGTCTGGCCTTGAGTAGGTGTGTGACCTAGGGTGTGGCACATAACATCTCCAGGTGCTAGGTTCTTACAGGTCAAAGCAGCAGATAAGACCCCTCCTTTGACTGGAGGGATTTGGTGGGAAGATGAACTTAAAGCACTTAGCAGATAGTAAGAGCTAAGTTGAGATCACATGAGAAATAGCTGGAACCTTGAAGAGGCTCTTCAGAGGTAAAGCCTGATCATCACCACTTCCGCCACTGTGGATGGTTCTGTCCCTGTGTATTACACTAAGGAGGCCTTCTCAGGTTCCCTCCACTTGCAGCCTCTGCTGAGATTCTGGGTGTCGTGGGATCTCTGCCCGAGATGTAGGTTAAGAGAAGCCCTTGAAGGTCTGTAGTTCACATGGTAAGTTGAAGTGCTTGGATTTGAACCTTGGCATTCTACCTTGCCACCAAGGACCCATCCAGGCCATCACCTGGCTGTGTTTGCCAATGGTTAGGACTCCAGTGTAAGAAAAAGAGCATGCAGGTTGCAGCTGACTCAACAAGAGACCTTGTACTGATCCTTTAACCTCAATTTTCTAATGTGAGTAAGAAGAAAATGTGTGTAGACTTAAGCTTTGAGTTTTGCAGACAGGATGTCTTGTGAGATGGGGAACCTGGACTCACTTTCTAGGGCAGTGCTTGGCTGTGATATTATAGAGGGTGCTCTGAGAATTGTCTCATGTTCTCTCTCTCTGTATGTTACCCTTTCCATTCTCAGCGCTTTAAAATCTTAGATTCTCTCCTCCTCTTCTGAACATATGTCCCATTCACTCATGCGTTCACTCAGCAGATATGAACTGGACACCCACTGTCTGGAAGTCTCTGTGCTGGACACTGAGGCAAGGTGAGGTGTGGATTTGGGGATAGTGTGGCTCAGTGCTTGTCCTTAAGAGGCCTGACATCTGGTGAGAGGAGAATTCTGAACAGCAGACTGAAATAGAAGCAGTGACAAGTGTCCAGAATAGAGGCACAAACCCTGGGCCTTGGGAGCCACAAGCAGGGATACGTCCACTCAGAGGAGCCCAGGAAGGCCTAGGGAGAAGGCGGTGTTTGACGTGATCCTTGAGTGTCCAGAGTTGGGGGAGGAAGGGCACCTTCTTCCCAAGCAGGCACAAAATCCTGGGAGTGCTGCTATGTCAGGACAGGACAGGGCAGGCTCTGGAAGGGAGCCTGCCAGGCCCCGAGTGAGGGGAACGCAGGGAATACTGACAAATGAGACTCCTTTCTGCCCCTGTTTTCTCTCTCTGTCTCCCATTTTCTCTTCTCTTCTTTCTCCTACTCATTTTGACCTTAGCTGCATCCGCTTTCTTCCTTCCTTCCTCTCTGCATTATCCTCACACCCTGTCTGCCTTTCCTCCTCCCAGACTCTATATTTAGGGGCCTAAGAGATCATATACTGGGTGGTTCTTCTGTGAGCTAGGCCCCCAGCCCCTACAGCAGCCATGCCCAGGACTCCCTCTGCCAACACATACACACTCCCCAGGATGGAATCTTCATTCAGGCTTCTCCATCAGCCTCTGTCCTCCAGCAACAGCCCTGACAATTTATATACCCTGTTGGCTGTGGCCGTATGTTGTCATAACCTGGGTCATTTCCTCATTTAATACTGTCCATAAACTCCAATAAAACCATCCTGGAGCCCGGTAGTCCAGGGGGAGAAGGAGAGACACTGGGTTTGTAAGGGTCGAAGAGGAGGCGCTGGGAGGGGTGGACAGGAGGTGAGGGACAGTGGGCAAAGACCAGAGGACTCAAGGACGCGGGCAGACAGGACAGAGGCTGAGCCTGACCTGATGAGGACCTTGCTTCCTTTCCCGCCCCTGCTGCCTGCTGCAGTGTGTCAAATCCTCCCCAAGGGGGTGGTCGCTGTCCTGGGACCGTCGTCCAGTCCAGCCTCCAGCTCCATCATCAGCAACATCTGTGGGGAGAAGGAGGTGAGTTCTGGGCTGGGCCGGGGGGATGTGTGTAGGCTCGAGCCTGGGCCCAGGGATAGAGCTCCTGAGGGCTGGAAGAACCCATCAAAGTGGGGGTTATGTTATTAAAGACAGTAGCATCAACACAGACGCAAAGCAAGCAGTCCTTTGTTGCACACTTACTCCGTTCCAGCATGTTTGGATGGAAGGGCGTTTGACAGCAGGCATTTCCAGCTGAGCCTCCAGTCTTAGGGTCCAGTGCCTCCAGTGGCCTTGGAGGCGGGGGGAGGGGTTGAGGGAGAGGCCGGAGAGGGTGGTGGTGAGGGGAGCCTGAGAAGGCAGAAGTTGGAGCGTCCACGCTCAAACATCGACATGAGCAGCTCCATGATCATCTGTCTACAGAATGGGATTCTAGAAAGAAAGCCTTTAGGGGAAGCCGTTGCTACATTTTATTGCTAAAATAAAAGTTTGAAAGCCTCTGCTTTAGAAGTTCTCAGGAAAGGAGATTTTATGTTGCTTTCTTCCTCCTCCGTCAGTTACAGAGTTTGCCCCTTCCAGTAGCACGTTCTTCCTCAGAAGCAGCTCTGAGCAGAGCCTCTCAGTTTTAGAGTGTTGAGACCGTTTCTTCCAGCTCTAGATCCATGGGAGAAGGAAAGGGTAGGGGGACAAGTCTCAGGGTAACTGCCCCCTTCCTATTCTGTCAGCAGCTGTCCCCCTCCTTTTTCCCTGGAAAAGAAGATGCTTCCCTGGAGTCCGTCAATCTTTCCTCTTCAGATGTGGGAGATGGTGGGTCCTTAGGGACAGATAGGGCTGGTGGTGAGGCTTGAGTCAGGGATTGCGCCAGACAGGGACACAGGAGGAAGCATCCATCTTGCCCCAGAGGCTCAGCCTTACAGAAGCTTCAGTAGTAGGAGGATCCAGTTCTTAGAAACAGGATGGCGCACCCACTGCAGGACAGTCTGGACGCCCCCTTGGCAAGTTGCGTCTGTGGAGACGGGAGCAGCAGACAGTCCTCTGCACACCCCAGGCCCCCTTGGACCTACCTCCTTGATGCCACAACTGTCCCTTATGAGTCCTGTCTCTTGGCAGAGGTTTCAGGCGGATTTATCTTCCCAGTTTGATCAGCCCACTCTCAGAAATGTTATCTGAGTGTACAAGTGCCACTATCCTGGCCCATCTGTGGTGACCTTACTCCTCTGTATCTGGGCTGCTCCCGAATGCCCCCTCCCCACCTTCTCTCTGTGGGCCGATACAGGCAAACAGCTCCCCACCCCCAACCCCTCACATATCCTGGAAGATGACTCTGAGGCAAGACCAGGCCACAAAGCCCCTTCTGTCCCACAGAGTCCTTCTCAGACTTCTGCCCAGGAAGTTAGACCTGGTGTATAATTTAAATCTTTCTCGCCTGCTCCAAGAAACAGCTCAAATCTGTGGCAGGGTGTTATTCCAGCAGCGGCTCCAATCTTCACCTAGAGTGGTTGCCAAGACTTCAGCTCCCCCTTTCCTCTTGTCTGTGCCCTCCTCTCCCCCGCCTTGCCTGACACCCCTCCTTTGACCCCCCTGCTTCAGCGCAGCCTCCTCTTGGGGTTCAGTGAGTGCTTTACCTCCACCACCATGTCTCTTGGGGTTTCAGGACAAAGGCCAGGCCCTGTCTTCTGCCTCCGGCCACCCGGCCTCTGTGCCGTGGGGTGGCCAGTTACCCCCCCCCCTTTATCTGGCCCTGTTCCTTCTAGAGCAACCTTTCCTCTCCATTCAGATTATGCATTTCTTTTAATATTTTATGAGGCTGAACTGCCTTACTCCCAGCTCCAGAGAGAGGCATGGAGTTCTCACGGAGGAGCCGATTCCTTAAATGCTGCTGCCCTCTTGCAGCCCTGTGGCTGGCTGCTTTCTGCCTTGCTGCTTCCCACTCTGTTCTACTCACCTCTCCTCGTCCCCACACACAACCACAATGACTCCCTGGGATACATTTGCAATTGCAAATCGAGTATAAGTTGATCTTTATCCTGGAGCGAGAACCCTCGGACAGATTGGCTGGGCCCTCCTTGTCTGGACCCAGTAGAGCTGCTGCCATGCCACCTCCAGGTGGCGCTGTGCAGGCGGCACCGCTCCAGCTCCCCCTCCTTGGGCCCCTTAACCCTCACCCCTACTGACGGGCTCCTGGAGCCTCATAGGAGGGAGGGAAAGGGAAGGGGAAAAGAAACCAAGCACATGCTACTGAGCTACTATATATACACACAGGTTTTCATTTTATCCTCCCAAAGTGCTAACAAGCACTTAGGTTATCTCCATTTCTATGAAGTTCTAGGGGTGTCCAACCTTTTTTCTTCTCTGATGAAGAAGAGTTGCCTTGGTCCTCATATTAAATACATAAACACTAATGAAAGCTTATTAGCAAAAAAAAGGTCAATACATAATTTTTGTGATCTCCAACACCATAGATAAGCAAAGCAGTCCTCAGATAATTTGCATGTGGCCCATGGGCCACGTGTTGGACCTCCCTGGGAGCCATTCGCCCCACCCCCCACCCCCCAAATCACACAGCAAAACCCAGATGCAAACCTAAGTTGATAAACTCCAAACCTACTTGTTCTTCACCTTCTTGAGTCTTCCCCCATCCCCCTGGAGGATCTGTTGGTTCGTGGAGATGCCTAAGGGCTCCACACCACTAAGGGTGCTGATGGGCAGTGCTCTGCTGGGGGAACTGCCAGCTCTACTGGTAGGCTGGCTGGCTGCACACAGAGGACCTTGCATGAGATATTCAAACATCTACACCAGCTGGCCAGGCCACTTGCCCTTGACCCTTTTCCTTTCAAGGTCCATTTGTTACTCATTTTAGTCAGAGTGTAAGAGGCACAACATACAAGCAGGAAGAAAGACCCCTCATGACACGCACCAGGTCAGCTTCACTCTCAGAATCATCTTTTCCAACTTCACCAGGCCCTCCCCAATTCTGCATTTTTTTGTCTCTGCACTGGAAAATATTTGTTGCCCTCTCTCTATGATTCACAGGCTAATCCTAGTTGAATTCAGGAATTTTCTCCCTACTTTCTGCTAAATCTTTACCTTCTTCTCATCTCCATCTGGTCTCTGGCTGACTGAATTCTACTAGAAACTTAAAAGGACAAGGCGGCAGAATCCTTCAGAGACCATCTCAATATCTCCCAGACTCCTGGCAAAATAACCTCTGGGCCAGGCCAGGAACAAAAAACAAAAAAGAAAAACCTCTGCAATTGATTCTGAACAATGCATTCTAGAAAACAATCCACCTGCCACCAGGAAGTTCTTCCAGCTGTCTACCCTCCACCTTACTGGCTTTAACACAAGTACAAACCCATGTTCCACTTCAGCTCTCCCAGCTCTGCATCCCAGAGCTGAGGGTGGCAGAATGAAATCAAAGCGGATGGCAGCTTATTATATTTTAACTTTCCTATTACCTACTAAATAGCCTAAGCCACGGAGAGAGCAGCCATCACAGCCTCTTAATGTCTCTTTTCCTGGAAGAGGCAGTGCCTCCTGGAAATGTCAGTAATAGACGCAGAGGGAAGTTGACACAGAGGGGAGCTGACTGTCCTAATGAAGCCCGAGCAGGCATTCATTTACCTGGCTCCAATGGGGGATGGCTTCTCACCTGCGCTGTGTCCTCCCCATATGCACATCTGCAGAGGAACCCCGCACCACCCACCTCGGTCTCTCTGGGCACTCACCCAGAAAGACTGTCAAGAGCTGGTTTATGTACCTATTGGCCAGGCTGGGGGCCTCCTCTCAGTCCCCAGGGTAACATTTTTCTCCTCCTGCCATCTGTGCTCTGACTTATTAACTACAAATAAAATATAAGGATTACACCTCCCAGAGCCATCTGTCTCACTGCCCAGAGCAAGCAGTTCCTCTGAGAATAAAGACCTAGTCTTTTGCTTTCTCGGGCCACATGTCTAGGCTCCCAGACCCACAACACACGTCTCCAGGTTTCTGGCCAAACAGTTTTCCTTCCTGGGTCTTCCCATCTGAAGTGTCCTCAGGGATATCATCTTGTCTCATCCCGTGGAGTAGGTGTTCTGGGTCCTGCAAGCCCCGTGGGTGTGTGGAAAGGTGTGACAGAGAATCCAGCCTCCGCAGCTTAACACTCATATCACTGTTTCTTTCTTTCTCACTCGCCTGGATCCTCCCTGCGGCCTGTGTTTTGCCCTTTCTGCCAGGTCCCTCATTTCAAGGTGGCCCCTGAGGAGTTTGTCAAGTTCCAGTTCCAGAGATTCACAACCCTGAACCTCCACCCCAGCAACACCGACATCAGCGTGGCTGTGGCTGGGGTCCTGAACTTCTTCAACTGCACCACCGCCTGCCTCATCTGTGCCAAAGCAGAATGTAAGTTTCCCTGGGCTCTGCCCAGACGGTCAGGGCTTGTTGATTTCTCCCTGACTCCTTGTGCGTCTGGAAAGAGGTGCACAGGAAGGGAAGGCTTGCCTTAGATCTCAGAGCTGATCACCAGTGGTTGGGCATTTCCATGCGCTGTGTGTGCGCACGTGTACATGTGTGTGTCTATGAGCACCCTTTGCCAGGACTCCCTGGGCTTGAGCAGAACAGAGAGGAACTAGGTTATAGGGAGCTGGCCAGCTGCCAAGCCTTTTTGCATCTGCAAACTCAATTCCTACATTTTCAGCCTCATTGTTAAGGAGATACAAAAAGAAAGAGAGAGAGGGAAAATATAAAATGGGATGCATTTGTACTTGATGAGTTGAAGAGCTTCTTCCCCTGGAGAGCAGGTTTTGCTGATGGAACAAGGTCCAAGGTCAATTCCTGATAAAGCATTTTTCTGCAAATGTAGGTTTTGGAAATGTATTTTCTGTGACTATCAGACAATTTGTGACATAAACTTAGTGTTTATGAGATTTAGCTAATTTAAGCCATCGCCTTCCAACAAATCTGTGCCTCTGTGTACTCCTGGTGGCAGCTGTGTACCCACTTGTGGCCAGACAGGTGCTGGCCACTGGCTGCCACTGGAACCCAGTGCCTGAGCCTCAGGCGTCTGTGTCCTGCACAGCTCAGCTGTCCAGGTCCTACCCTTCAGGACTCTGTGGGCTGCCCTGCAGGGGTAGTCCACTTCCATGAGGGCTTTCTACGGTTTCATAGAATCACTCTGCATTCTGAAGTCCTCCCTCGATCCTGCAATCCCACACCATCCAAACACAAAAGCCATCTCCCTGCCAAGGGTCAGAAGCACCTACTCTGCCAGATCTTTGCCCCTGGCTGCCTCAACATGTACATGAGTTCATTTCTTATTTAACACAGGTTTATTGAGCACTGATTCTGTGCAACCCAAGAAACAAAGTGAGTTCCAACTCTGTTGCAACCACTCAGTGGGTTTGGAGGTATTGAAATTGCCCACTTTAATGCTGAGAAAGATGAGACTCCAGGAGGTGAAATGACTTGCCCAAGGCCACACAGCTCAAATACAGTGGGACACACACTCAAATACTGGTCTTCTCACAAGTTGAGACCTCTTCCAGAGGCCTATATCTTCTTGGTATCTCCCTGCCATGAATTTGACAAGGCACAGAGTAATTTATGCTCTGTATCAAGCATGCAGTGTGTTAGTCAAGGAGTAATACAGGGGTTCTGGGGGATGCTTCAGGATCTAGGCAGGGCTTCAAATAGATTGCAAAGGATGAAAAACATTAGATAAATGGAGACGAGAGATAAGACATGTCAGATGAGAAGTGGGAGGCAGCAGGAATCCTGATGCTTGTGCCAGGGAGAGTTTAGAGCCTAGAGTTGATACTGGTTAAAGATGGAAAGAGGACAGGTGTGGTGGCTCGTGCCTGTAATCCTAGTACTTTAGGAGGCCAACATGGGAGGATCACTGGGAGACCAGGAGTTTAAGACCAGCCTGAGCAAAAGTGAGACCCCCATCTTTATAAAAAAAATAGAAAAATTAGCCAGGTATAGTGGTGCATGCCTGTAGTCTTGGCTACTGAGGAGGCTGGGGCAGGAGGATAATCTCTTGAGTCCAGGAGTTTGAGGTAGCTATGAGCTATGATAATGTCCCTGTACTGTAGCCCTGGGCAAGACCCAGGTCTCTAAAAAAACAAACAAAAAAAAAAGGGAAATTGGAAAGAGAGGCTAATGAGAGAATGAGGAAGGGAGCAGAGACTTTGTCCTCTGTCAACTGCATGTCCTTGAAGTCTGTCCCCTGAGGATTGTCATCAGAGGAGAGACAGTGCTCCTCATGGGTATGCCCCTGGAGAACAGCTGGCTTTGGGTACATGGAAAGGGTATAAGAGACGGAGAACTGGAATTAGACCCTAGGAGCTGAGGACCCTCAGACTTGGAGAAAGACGTTTGTGTGGCCTGTGCAGGACCTCCACTTGGTCAGTCACCTAGCCATTGTCGAGCACCTTCTATGTGCCAGGCATGTCCTTTATTAAACTCTGACACGTAGAAGAACAGCACCCTGTCTCTGTTCCCAAAGATGGAGCAGCTTTGTGGGAGACCTAAGCAGAGCCTGTGGACACGATGTGATTAAGACAGTAAAATGATGGGTCTGGACTCCTGAAGGATTGGGGGGTGCTAGAGTTCTCAGACAGGGGTTCTATTGGCAAGAGATCAGTGAACATAGATTCTCACCCCCTCTTTAGATAAGAGGAAACTGAGGCCCAGAAAGTAGCTGATCTTGCCTATAATGCTGTAATTAGTAAGTGGCAGGATTTGAACCCACGTTCCCTGGATTACAGTTGGAAGCACCATCACCCCTACAGCAGTATCTGTCGAAATGGTTTCCTCTGACTCTGTTTTGATGAAGGCAGTAGCCACAAGCCACATGTGGCTCTATTAACTTTTAATATGAGTTCATTAAAGTGAAATAAAAGTGAAAATTCAGTCCTTCAATCTCCCTGACTACATTACAGATGCTCAGCAGGCACTCAAGGCTGGTGATACCCATAGTCAACACCCCAGATGAAGAATATCCCCATCACTGCAAAAAGTTCTGTGGGACAGCACTGCTTTGATGATAAGTGCTTTGAAGACAAAGAGTTCTATGGGGGGAAAAGTTTGGATAACCATTCTATTTTTCCCTGATGGAGGAAATTCATAATACACGTTTGCATGGATATCCTGTGGCCAAAACAATTGCTTACCTCATCATCTTTCAAATAAGATTAACTAGGAGCCCTGAAAGGATGCTTGTCTTAAAGCCTGCAGGACGCTAGTATCGCATGGAACGCTGCATCCCACGAGGTGGTCCTCTTTGTGTCATATCCTTGTACCACTGAATGGTGCAGCAGAATGAAGGATTCTCCTCTGAAACTGACTGCCACAAGGCCGCTTAGGTGGGACTGAACTGGTACGCCCCATGTATATAGCAGGAGTGTTACGAGACAGAGGGCAGGCTGTCTCCAGGTAAAGACTGCCCTACGGAATATTAAGACATGTAAAAAATGTCTCACCAACCTGACAGGAAGTTCTTGTATCTAGCCACAGTCCTCTTACTTTTCTGCTAAGCCCCGTTTCCTCTGCTTTGACTCTTCATTGAGCTTTGGGAAATAAGTCACTCAGATGTTTGTTAAGCATCTACTATGCACCAAGCACTCTGCTAATACTGGTCCCCCCCCCAGCCCAGGGCTCTTTCCATTAGAATTATGACATTTAGACAGTTCCTTGCAGATGGCAAAGTCCATATTAACTTCCTCTTCCCCAAACATTCTAGAACTGAGAAAACAGAGTCCTGGAGCTGCTGAGGGACTTCAGGTCACATAGCTGGTACCTACCCAGAACTTTAACTCAGATCCTCTGACTCTCCAGCCAGAGCTTCCTCTGTCATGGCCCCTCCCACCCTCGTGGTCTGCACAGGCGGCCTTGGAGCAGCATGTGGGGGTGGACTCTGCCTGGCAGGGATAGAAGGGCAGAGATCTCTCTGGAGCAGCATGTCACCTTGTTCCCTCACTCAGGGGTGCGAGATAGCTGAGTACAGACAGGGTTCTAGACAATATGCACAGGCACATTAGCAGTGGCCTGAAGCCCAGGCGGGAAGCAGCAGCCACACAGCACTGCTCTGCTCAGCTGCCCCCTAGCGGCTGGGAGACTCTAGTCCCCACCCACAAGGGCCAGGGGAAGGAAGGTTGAGCAGAACAGGAGAAGTTCAAGGGCAAAGAGGATTAAAAATCTAATCAAAGGATGAGGAAACGAGGGACTAAAGGGAAAGGCAGCTCAGAGCTCTGAAGGAGACGCTCTTCCATCTTCCTTATTAATGCAGGGCCGAGAGACACTGCAAGTAGAATTAGGAACAGAATGTAATTCTAGTTTCCAGCCATCAAAATTAGGTTTAACGGAGATCATTCCTCGGGGAATCATGCCACTTATTCCCCTGCTTCCCAAAAGTAGGTTTTTAATAAGCAGAGTTTGGACCAAGTAGAGATGTATTGTAAATTACATTATTTTTCTTTAATGGGAAAAAAATCAGAGCATCTACAAGTACCTGTTTCTAATGAGGCAAGGAGAGGAGATGTGGGTGGCCTGCCACGGCCATCCTGGCTATCCCCACAGAGCCTGTGGGAGTAGGGTATTTGGGGGCTTCCGAGGAGAGTTTGGGGCTCCCACTATAGTCCCCAGAACCCATTGATCACTGCCCAGCCCTGCCACAGAGCTACCTGTTAAGACCTTTTGGATGAACCCAGACCACACCCTGGTGTCTTCATACATGGCTAAATTATTTTTTTAATGCGTGCTTTGTTGTTTCTAAGTATTTTAATCCCTTTTGTGGTTACATGTCTTATGTCCCATGCCTCCTGCCACATATCAACTACCTATACTATCGTGGAAAAGTGACTTAGCCTTTCTGTACTTTCTACACTCTCATCTATCAAATGGGAATAATGAAACCTCCCCTCTCCCCAGATGGCCGAGGGGATTAAGTAGGTCAGCACGTACAGAGTGGATAATACCATGTCCACCTGGCACGTGCTGGGCAGGCCGAGTCTTCCTTTCCGTCCTTTCTCAGGTCTTTTTGAAAGAGGCCAGACCAGGACCTGGAGCAGGAGTCAGCCGAGGTCCAGCTCTGTCCTCCTACCAGTCCACTAAGCACAGAGAGAAGCAGATTTGATCTCAAAGCAGTTCCCACTCCTGGGGAGGAAGAGAAAGGCAGGATGGTGGAGAGCTTTGATGTCACCACTACATTCTAGCCTGGGCAACAGAGGGGACCCTGTCTGAAAACCAGCTTTGGAGTCAAACCAAGCTGCCCCACCACTTAGGAGCAGTTCTGCTGAGCGGATCACTCCACCTTTCTGAGTCCTTATTTCCTCCTGTGTAACCGGGGGGCAGTGATGCGTGTTGGGTTCATTGGTGGGACAGTAACTGGGCCCCGAACATGATACACATTTAACTGCTGTTATTTCACCCTGCAGCTCTACTTGTGGCAGTGGAGGTGGAAGATGAGTAGGGAATGATACTCAGGGTCTGGGACAGTAACTGGGGCGGTAGAGGCCCTACCCTGTGCTGCCCCCAGGAGGCGCTGTGGGAGGTCTTTGGCTCATATGACCCAAAATGAACTTTGGGTCTGTGTGCTGACACTTGGAAAGGCGACAGTCCTCCCATTACTGGTCACTACTATGTGCCAGATACTGTGATAAGAGTCTTTCTATTGTATAATCTTATTTCAATTTTAAATTCTCTTATTTAAGCCATATAACTTGTGATAACCATCTAAGATGGGCTCCTCTCATGAAAGGCATGAAGGAAAAAGAGATTAAGTCAAGGTTGCATCTCTCTCTGCTCCTCCTGACTGTGTGGAAGAGACAGGAGGGATGCTGACCTGTCCCAGGGCCTATGACTCTGATCTCAGTGACTGGGTCTCTCCTGCCTCAGTGGTTATGTCTTTACCTAGTGGGACAGTTGTGAGGATTAGATCAGCTATGTGTGAAGGCACTTAGGAAACAATGAAGGTTATCCTCACAGCAGGGACGCCTGCCAACCCCAGTTGCTGAGGTCCAAGCAGGAAACATATACCCTGCAATCAGAAGGCCAGTGGGCATGCAGAGGCCAGGGTCTTCCCTCACTGGTTTTTGCTGTCACAGAAGGGACAGCCTCAATGCTCAGCAAGGCCACCACAGGGCTTTCTGTGATCAAGAACCCTTGACCTGCTCCTCGACCCCTCTCTTCTTGCTCTACTGATCTCTCGTCCACCTGCTCCTGGGGCCAAGTTCAGTATGGGACAGGATAAAATTGAAGTACAAGTAAAATGTATCATTCCAGAACTTGAACTTGTCCTATGTCCCTTCCCTGCCTTGTGACACCTTGGACCCTCATCCCTTCTCTGGTTAGAATTCACTCCGTGAGAGAGTCTGAAGCCACACACTCTGAGGCATGGATATCTGGCCAGGGGAAGGGGAACGCAGGCTTACAGGTTTAGGGCACTGCGTACCAAATCAAGTCCATTTTATCCCATTAAATCCTCACCACAGTCCTCCAAGGTGAAAATTTTATGAGCTGCTTCCTACAAGATTTAAAAGCACTGGTCCTCCTGAGAATAATTAGCATTACACCAAGGGAATTAGCCCCTAGGGAGGGAAGGAGGCCAGTTGAAATAGATGTTTGTTTTGTTTTGTTTTTTGAGACAGACTCTGATTTTGTCACCCTTTGTAGAGTACTATGGCATCACAGCTCACAGCAACCTCAAA
Organism: Perodicticus potto; assembly: GCA_963574655.1. Taxonomy (NCBI): domain Eukaryota; kingdom Metazoa; phylum Chordata; class Mammalia; order Primates; family Lorisidae; genus Perodicticus; species Perodicticus potto. The sequence continues at coordinate 15,553 of CAUYRH010003616.1, forward strand.
CTCTTGGGCTTAAGCGATTGTCTTGCCTCAGCCTTCTGAATTGCTGGGACTACAGGAGTTCACCACAATGCCCAGCTATTTTTAGAGATGCGGTCTTACTCTGGCTCAGGCTGGTCTTGAACCTGTGAGCTCAGGCAATCCACCCGTCTCAGCCTCCTAGAGTGCTAGGATCATAGGCATGAGCCACATGCCCGGCCCTAGATGTTTTCTTTATTGTGTACCCTGCCTATACGGGGGATGTGCAGAGAAGTTTGAAATGAGATCTCTACCTAGCACTGAAATAATTTATGTGTGTATTATATATTGTAAATATATTTATATATAAATAGAATGAAACTGTCTCAAATACATATACCTACATAAATATAAATTTACTATAAGGCTATCTTTTGTGGGTTGGATAATAAATCCTGTAAGAATTGGGAGAAGTGGGTGAAGGATGGAGAATGGAGAGACGGTTTAGGGGAGGATGTGGGGTGCAAAGCAGTTGGAAAGTGAGTGGGAAACAAGATTGGCTGAGTCGCTTTAGGTGACAGCACCATCTACATACTTGACATCCTGTTGATAACCCTGTAAGATAGTCAATCTCCTCATTTCACCGACAGGACACAGGGGTGGGCATACTAGAGCTGCCATTCACATCCCAACTTTGGGCTTTTTGTGCTGTCAGGTTGGGGAAAGAAATGACTTGATAGGAGATTCTGGGTGGGGTACAGACGCCCCCTGCCCTGCACCGGCTGCCCTTCTTCCCTCCTCCCTGCCCTGCCCTGCCCTGCCTCTCAGCAACCCGGAGTGTGTTGGCAGGGAGAGGGGAATAATGCTGTTCTTTGTTTAAAGGGTAGCAAAGCTGCCCAAGCAAGCTGGGGAATGATTGGAACAGGGTCCCCAGTTTATCGGACACCTGGAGGGCTCAGCATACCTGCCAGTTTTAAAGGGATCAAGCGTCCCCAGGCCGCCTTTGCCAGGAATTGCCATGCTGTGCATAATCCTCCTGTCATCCCTCGGGCTTTCCTGTCTCATCCCACTGAGTTCATTGCCTGTCTGAAGAATCCCAGGGGGTTTGGCCTGTTTCCCAGCCAGACTCTAAAGATTCTCCACACTCCATTCTAGGGCCTGTGGGGTTCGCCCCCCCTGCCCCTCCCTGGCTCACCCTCTCAACTGCATGCCCAGGGTCTCCTGACATTCAGGAGCAGCCCCTTCGGGGCGCCCTTTACCCCCTGGAACAGGTGCCGAGACCTTTGTCCAGGGTGGAGTTAGCTTTTCACATCATCTCTCAGGAAGATGTGGGGAACATTCTCTCCATTTTACATTTAGGACAGAACGAGGCTACCACACTAAAAACTTTTTATCCAAGTTGCCAAATAAAATTTGAATTTCATCATTCACTTAGCTTCAAGGGCCTGGACCCTGAGCTTCTGAGGGCAGGGACTATATCTAACCCATCCTCTCTGCCTGGTGTCCTGTCTGCACAGTTACCTGGCACCTAGGACATGCCAGTGAATGTTGGTTGAACAGGTGCGTTCTTCCCTAACTTCATCTGCTTCTCCATACCTGCCCTTGGCACGCTCGTCGGGTAAGTAAATACTAGAGAAATAACATGGAGACAGACATCCCAGGTCCCAGCACTTCCTTATATGAACTCATTGAGTTGTCACCCTCTTATACCCTTTGCACAGATCAAGAATGGAGCCTCAGAAAGGTTGGATGGCTTCTCAAGGTCAGGTAGCCAGGGAGGGCTGACCCTGAGTACAAATCCAGACCTTCTAGATCAGGACTGGAAGGAAGGACCCCAGCAGCATCAGAGCCACTGCTGATGGGGGCTGCTGGTGAGGGGCTGTGAAAGGCACAGAGGACAGTGATCTTTACATGCCTTGGTTGAAACCTCATCGGAGAAGAGAGGAAAGGCAAACTCCATACCGTGGCTTGCACAGCTGGGTTGTTTCTGAAGCCTCTTTGTAAATAACAGACCCTCCCGGGGTTTTTTTTGGATCTGCTACAGCCTCCAACTCCCTAGAAAGCCTTCTCCAAACAGGTGACAGGAAGAAGGGCTTGGCAACACCTTCCCAGAGGTCCTGTCTTCATCAGGTCAGGCCCTTGGGCTCCAACCCTGCTACTCTCTTCTTGCTAAAAAACCACACCAAGTGTGAGCTTCTGTCTTCTAAGTACTGAAATACGTGTCCCTGGGCCTTCCTGGGCAGTGTGCCTGCTCTTTCCTGCTGAGTTTGTCCTCAGAGGCAGCCTGGTTTATGGGAAGAGGGTTGGATGGAGACCAGAAGACAGAGACCAGAATTCTGGTCCAAGCCACATCCCTACATCTGCGCACTGGGCAAGTCATGTCACCCGGGTACAACAGCGGGAGGGAGGTGTGACACCCTGTAGGGGTCCCTCTCCCTGACCTCCTTGTCTCTGAGGATCAGGACAGGGAGTAACTTATGCAGGGCAGAGTCGGGGTTGCGGTCAAGACATCTGAGTTGACTCTCCTATCAGTCCAGACAGAGACTGGCCACACGGGACCTTGAACTACTGAGAAAATCAGCCCTTCGCTTGCCACCCCCATGTGTGAGGCAAATTGCTCATCTCCCTTGCCTCCCATTTTCCTCTGTGCTGGGGATTATATTGTTTAGAGGATTCTTGTGAGGACTTACATGAGATAAGCCATGTAAAATTTTTAGCACATTAGCTGGAACACAATAAGCGTTCGATAAATGTCACTCTTGTCCTTGCTCATAAGAGCAAATGCCTACACGTCTCTCTCCCTTGCAACTTCTTCCCTCTCCACCTCATATACATTTAAGTGCATGCCCTCCCCTGGCCTGTCGTTTCAGAGGCATCATTTTGGAACCCCTCCTCCCACCATAGCCCCTAGGTAGCAAGCTAGGGGTGGAGGAGGGAAGGGGCAGTTTTTAGCACACAGTCCCATCGTTCCATTTTGTTCTGGGTTCACCCAGATTCTTGCCTGCTACAGCGCAGTTCAAAGCTTGTTCTTTTATGATCATACCATAATAACACCTTCTTGTCTTGATGCAGCCATGAGGTTCTGAGCAGTTCAAAGGATTTTGCTAGACCTGTTTTCTGGGTCTTGGGATTTGAAGATCCCCAAGGTCCAAAGTGAAAGCAAAGCCTTTTACAGAGCTTGACATAACATTTACGAGAGTGTACCATGTTCAAGTCTCAGGCCTAAGCACTTTACACGTGACCTATAACTCTTACCATAGACCTACAAGCTGGCTGCTGGTATTTCCACCTCTCTGATGAGAAAACTGAGGCCAAGACAACTAGTCACGTGAAAAGGTCCTGGAATTGGGAAAAGATATCCAGACATGGTGGTCTTTGACCCTGGGCCTTAGCCACTGTGTGTCCTGCTTCTGGGGGCCATGGGAAGGGGTGGGGATTCCCTTATTCCGCCCATGAAGCTTCCTGCTCCTCTATAGAAGAGCATCTAAGGCATCTGGGTAGATAATGGGAGCCTTTTTATTCTAGATTGGCTAACTGAAGTCCAGAAAGGCTGAGAAAGCTGCTCAGGTGATGGTGTACCTCCTTAGCACCAGCAGTGGGACCACACCACCATCCTGTGTCCAGCCCAAGCATCTGTCCTGTTTTGGCCAAGATGTCTCTTGAGGCGGCTGTATGGAGACTAAGGGCTTCATCCTGTCTCCCCTCCAGGCCTTTTAAACCTAGAGAAGCTGCTCCGGCAATTCCTTATCTCCAAGGACACACTCTCGGTCCGGATGCTGGATGACACCCGGGACCCCACCCCACTCCTCAAGGAAATCCGGGATGACAAGACGGCCACCATCATCATCCACGCCAACGCCTCCATGTCCCACACCATCCTCCTGAAGGTGCGAGCCGGGCGGGGTGGCCGTGGTGGGTGCTGAGCCTCCTTCCTTCCCTTCCCCTCCCCATGAGCGCCCACTGTCCCTTCTGTGTCCTCCTGAGCCATGGCTGACAGAGCCCTGGACAAACCTCTCCCTGTGCTTCAGTTTCAATGAACGGTTCCAGAAAGCTCAAAGGAGAAAGTAGGTGACGGTGATGTCCTAAGAATATTCAGCACCGGGGGGCAACAGGGTAGCAGCACAGAGATTCAGAGACACCAGCCAAAGCTAATTCCAGCTGGGGCTCTGCGGAGAGTTCACAGGGTCCTAGGACGGGCCAGGGTTGGGTAAGTGCTGGAGGGGATGGGGCAGACGCTGTGTGGCACCAGTTCAGAAGTATTTCCATATTTTGACAACCAGGACAAGCACACCAGTGCATATTTTGCTGAACATAGCTCTGTCTTTAATCCTGGCATAGTGTACACAGTCACCAAGTACTTCTGTGTAATTTCTCAGTGATGACGTGCGGAAGGTGTAATAGTTTCCCTCTGGGAGATGAACGGATTTGTCTAAGGCCCAGGCAGATGAGGAGCAGAGCTGAGAATTCTCAGTCCTTTCTCACCTGCAAATCAGGCAGTTTCTCCTGCCTCCCAGACACAGAGGGGCAAGGCGCCTGAATTCAAAACATAGGCACCCGGAAACCAGGACTCTGTGAGCAAGGCCAGTCCAAGAGAGTGAAGTCAGGTGCCTGGCCCACATGGGACAAATAGCTGGGCAGCCCCTCAGTCACCTGGCGCCAGTTCCTGGGCTGGTGGCTGGACCAGGCATGCACCTTGCAGGGAGCGGACCCTGCTTCCAGGCTCCTCGGCAGCTCTGCCACCCTCTCCAGGTGCTCTGGCCTCTTGTAATGCTGTTTTAATTGCACATTTAAACGCAACCTGCCATCTTCCAAGGGGGGAGGGGAGCGAGGCTCCTCGTTAACCTCTGCCAAGCTGTGAGGAGCCCAGCAGACACTTGCCTGATTGTCTGTTCCCCTCTCTCTCCTTCCCTCCTCCTCACCCCCGCTTCCCCAGCTAGTTTTTGTCTCAGAGTTAATAAGAGATTTGAATGAGTTCTCTCAGTACTGAAGGCTGTCCCTTCAGCCCGTTGCTATAGTAATTTTCCAGCGCTCCAAAGCCACGTCTGCCTGGGTGTGTATACCCACTCACATACACTCCGTGTCACGCATACACGCACATTCAAACAGAATTTTTCTCTTGTCTTCCTTTTGCTCCTCTTATGCCTGGAGCTATGATCAATGTAGTCAGTAAGGATGGAAAAGCTCCTTGTAAGTTTCAAGGGAGGAGAGATACAGGCCCAAGGGTCCTCCTTAGGGAAGGTGGGGAGCAAGGAGCCAGGGCTTCTGCTTAGTAGATAGATGTAGCTACAGCCTGGTTGTGGAGGGCAGTTTTGAGCAGACAGTTCACCATAGGTAGCTGGAGCCTGCCTGAGCAGCCCCTAGGGAGGAGCATTTGAGGGTCAGCCCCTCACCTAGGAACCCATGTATATGAGGATGAGCTGTTTACCCCCAATAATGTGACTATTTCATTGTTGAAATGTTGGAAAGTAGAGAAAAGCACATTGAAAAGAATAAAAATTATTTACAATCCTATCACCCAGAGCTAACCACTATTAAATTTTGATCCTTTCTGCTTTACAGACACATTTCCCCCCCAAATTATTATCACACTGCACAAACTTTTCTGTAAGCTGCTTTTGTAATTCAATGTCATGCAGTGTCCCCATGCCATTAAACATTTTCCTACAAATATTTTAATGGCTGTATCATTTCCTATCATACAGATGTCCATAATTTATTTAACCATCCTTTTATCATTGGAGACACAGGTTGTTTCCAATCTTTTGCTATAATAAATAATGCTCTGGGGTGAACATCCTTGTACGTAAATCTTTAGGCACATTCATGAATATTTCCTCATCCATAAATTTCTAGAAGTGGAATTACTGAGTTAAAGATATGCATGTTTTTAAAGATTGTGATGTGATTTACCAGATTGCCTTTTGGAAAGCCTGTAACAGTTTACACTTTCACCTGCAGCGTGTAGGTATTTTTTAACACCCCTCGCCAATTCTGCGTATTTTCATTAAAAACGCTTTGTGGTTTTTCATTTTGTTTTTCTCTGGCTGTGCTTTTGAAGGAAGCTCCACCTGTAGTGATCATTATTAGCAAACGGTTCTGATCATCTCTCCAGATCCCACGGGACAGCTCCAGCTCCCATGACCTTGGAGCCAAAGTGATCAATGAGCAGCAAGGCTTTGGGAAAGTCTGTTCCGTTTGTTCTCATTTGGTTTCCCAGAGGCCCAGGCAGGCTCTGTCCTCATGCTTCCGTGAGGCTCCATACTCCTTCATCTGGGGTAGGGGATACAATAGGGCATTTTCGGCCTCAGCAAGGATGGGCTCAGTGTGGGAAGCCGAGCAGGCGCAGAGCACGCGGGGGCCTCTGGGGAGACTCCGTGTGCACTGGGGAGCCCAGCCCCCGAGCTTGGCAGTGCTCTGCTGTCTCTTGATTTCAGGAGGATTTGCAGGGTAATCCCTGACTTTATTGAGCGGCTGTTCCAGCAATGAACTCCATGTTTACTCAGAATTCAGGCCTTAAAAACCAAGGATCTCTTGTCTCTTATCCCTAGGACAGCAGATTTCACAAAATGGGTTTTAACTATCTGACTGTGCTCTCTCGCAGTGCCCCCATCACTGTAAGCAGTGGACTCATGTCAGTGGGCTAGTGTTGGTCTAGGCAGCCGTGACGGGCAGAGGTCTGAGTGTGTGTGTTAAGGTTTGGGATGGAGCCTGATCATCCTGTCACATCATCATCTTGGAAGTGGAGGAGGAAATGTAACTTAGCTTGAAGGAAGAAGGAGCCTCACAGGGGACAGAGGAGTCCTTGTGTCCCCTGAGTGCTGTTGCCCCTATCACTAGTCACTAAGCCTTTCTGCCCCTTAGTTTCCCAGGAATGATGGTGAAATAAAAACCTCCAGTCTGTGCCTCAGGGAGCTTGCAAGACTTTTGGGTAAAAATGGCCACAATGTAATTTGAGTTCCTTGGGAGACAAATACTATGTAAGAAAAAAACGTAATCACACCCTGGTCTCATTTCTCCTCTATCCACCTCAATAGTCATGACAAAAATGGTCTCCCCATGGCCCAGGGCTGCAGGATACATTATGAAAATCTAACCAACTGTCAGGAGGGATGAGGGCCCTGGAGAGAGCTGGGCTCATTATTTACCTGGCCTACTTGTCAGTTTCTATCGTACCTGTCACGCTCAAAGCCAGGCACACTGACAGGGAAGGTTGCTTAGGAGTATTGATGACAGGTGCAAAGATCAGACAAAAGGGATACTGTTCCGAAGTAGCGATCCTCTACTGGGGAATGATGCCACACCAGTGCACGGTGATCAAAGGTGAGGCATGTCACAGGAAACTTGTTTCTTACTACTAATAAAGGACGAGAGTTTGTAAATTATTCATTTGTTTCCTATGTTACTGCACACTTAGAATTCGCTTATTATGAGTCTCACCTGCATTCTGACAGGGGTGGGGTTGATCGGGGCATTGCCTACAACCTACAGAGTCTCTTGTTTATGCCACAGCCCCTAAGAGCGTTAGTTGTATCTGTCAGTCCATCAAAATCACGATCCTTGAGATGGAGGATAGTTGGACAAAAGTGTTTAAATTAAGCTACTGGCTTTAATCTCATCTTTTCTGTTTGTGAGACACGTGATCTTATACAAGTTACTTACCCTTTTGTTGTATCAATTTCTTCAACTGCAGTAGGGGGTTGTGGGGGGAGGGGTAAAGTGCCCACCTTATATATTAACCCATGGAGAATGCTTTCTGGTGCCTGGCACATACCAAACAGTGGGTGTTAGCTGTTTTTATTGTTAATAGTTGTTTAGGTGATTATTATAGTCTGTTTTATTATGTGCTTCATTTCCCTAAAAGTCATTTTGATTTCAATAATATCTGGTTATATCCATGGGAGTGTGTCCCATGTGAGAATATCAGCTACTATGTGTGTCACTGCCGCCATGGGAGGGAACAGGGTGGAGGAGGAAAGACCCTGCTCTGAAGACCAATGTTTCTGGGCTCCATCCTTGAAGATGAAGGGCAACATGAGAACCAGCCCAGGTGTTCTACCCTGCCAAAGGGCAGCAGGTCAGATAAATGGCAGATACTTAGAACCCTCACTGCTCATTTGCTTCGAGTGGGCTTCTGTTTTCTTCTCTAATCTTCTCCTCTTCATCTTGCAGGCAGCTGAACTTGGGATGGTGTCAGCCTATTACACATACATCTTCACTAATCTGGTAAGACATTTTCATAGCTCACCTCCTTGCCATAGGGAGTATTGTGAGTGGTCAGGGTCAGTAGACTGTGACAGAATGAAGCCCAGAGGATGGGTTGTGGGACAAGTAGGCAGAAGCTGACTGGAGAGGGCGAGTCCTGTAAACATGTCCAAGAGCCCACTGAGATTCTCATCCCAAAAGCTGTTAGCCTTGGAAGCATGGAGCTTGGGGGAGTATAATGCCTCCATTCAGATGCCGCTAGCTACATGGTGCTAATTCCTCTGGACTGGTGCAGGATGGGTGAGCCTCCTTGGTAGGTCCGGTTACAGAGTTGCAGTCCAGTTTCTATATTGTCAGACCCTGGTGCTCACTCAGAAGTAGGAAATCTAGGGGATGGAAAATATGCGTGCTTCAGATACCATCTTTGTCAAATTCCCTTATTCTGCAGATGAGAAAACTGAGGTCTTTTGAAATTGTACTAATCATGTTTGAGCACTAGCTTTGCCACTTGCCAACCATGTGCCCTTCACCAAAGCACAGAGCCTTGGCATTCTTATCTACAAAAATGGGAACCAGAACAGTTACATCATGTACTTCCTATCATTTTGAAATGGTAGAATTTAACCATTTTGACATTGCTAGCATTAAGAAATGAGAAAGATCATGGTGACATGTGGACATACTGGAAGAGTAGAAAGTTTCTAAAAAAAGAGAACAAAGAGAACAAAGAGAAAAAAGAGAACAAAGTTTCTAAAAAAAAAAATTATAACCTTTTATTTTGAAATAATTACTAATTCATAGGAAGTTGTAAAGGTAGTACAGAGAGGTCCCATGTACACTTAGTCCAGATTCCTCCAGTGGTGACAACACCGGACAGCACAACATCAAAACGAGGATATCAGAATGGCAACTCTGAAAGCATGTAGAGACGGGTGCCACTGTAAGCAAGGTACCACGATTCATCCTCGCTAATAGCTCCCTCCTGCCACCACTTTATGATCACACCCACCACCCTCCTCCCCACCATCCCTAACTCTCAGCCTCCCCTAATCTGTTCTCCATTTCTGTATTTTATGATTGTGAGAATGTTATATAAGGAGAATTCTACAGTGTGTGACCTTTTGAAGTTGATGTTTTTTACCCCGTGTAATGCCCTTGAGATCCATCTGAGTTGTTGGATTTTTATTACCGAGTGTTACTTCATGGTATGGATGTGCCACGGTTTGTTTAACCCTTCACCTATTAAGAGTCATTTCTGTTTTTTCCAAATTCTGACCATTACAAATACAGCTATTATAAACAATCATTCAGAGAAGAAGTTGATTTCGTTGTATAAGTCACTTGACAAGGCGGCCTCTTCATTCACTCATGCTTTTGAATGCCTCCTGTGTACAGGCATTGGGCTTTCGGGATTAAAATGAAAGTAAGAAACCAAGCCAGCCTTGGAAAAGTAAAAGTATCTATTATAGGGCAAAGTGACAAATTCTGCTATTGGATGTGTTTACAGGATGCTCCAAACCCTAGAATGGGGGCTGCTTGCTCAACATAGGGCTGGCAGGAGAAGTTTCATTGACTAAGGGGCCTGGAAGCTCTGCCTTGAAAGATGGGTAGGGAGTTTTCTAGGTCAACTAAGGAAAGACAAGCATTCTTAGATAAGGAACACCCATCCACATATTTAGAGATGAGAAGGTCCACGGCATATCCAGGAAACAGTGAATCTCTTAAAATTTATGGACTATTCCAGGAATATGCGTGCTAATTAATTGTTACTCATTAAAGTGTTTCCATCCAGCCTTGAAAATAGCCTGTTTAGAGGATTTTAAGCAGTTACCAATTAGTCAAAAGAGCCTTGATAAGTAAGGGAACAATATTAGCCTCATAGATTTGATTCTTCAATCTTGAAAAAGGTTATCCAGAAGTAAAGACATCTTTGGTGAAAGTGTGCAATGAGGTAATTTGGGGGATCAGCAGTCTCTCTCCTGGACTTAGGGAGAAAGTCTCCTAGAATATCCTGTGAGGTTTAAGAGAGGCTGCCCACCATGGCTTGGACTCAGAGTCCTTGTTCTTTTTCAATGATAGTTGTTTATGAATAGGGGCAGCTGTGGCATTGTTAACCCCGAAGCATCCTATAAGTCTTTGCTCTCAGAGTTGAAACAGACCTTAGAAGAATCCAGATGTGCCTTTTCTTCAGGAGTAGGGACTAATACCACACCAGGCTTGCCAGGGGATCATTCAGCCTTTGCTTGAACTTGAGCAGATACAGCTAGTTCACCACTACCATAAAACTGCCTGCTCCATTGTTAGAATGCTTTTTGTTGAACACTAGCCTGCCTATAGAAGAAAAATTATAACATATTATATGTGCAAAGCCTAAAAAACTTCCTCCAAGTGAGCACACCTGTGTAAGCAGCACCCAGCTCCCAGAAATAGAACATCACCAGCACCCCAGATGCCCTTCTCCTGCCCCTCAAAATGTACAACAGATGAACTTCTTTTGTGTGTTTTTCCCCCTATCTAACAGTGCTGCTACAAATCAGAGCATTAATATGTAAAAAGAGAGAAAAGGATTAGACTATTCCCAGAGTGATGCAAAAACATTTGCTTAAAGTAAGGAGGCATCTGGGGGAGCCTGGGCAAGTTGGCAGAAGAGCAAAGAAAGATTATAGTGTAGTTGTGCTCCATTTGGGGAGCCTGGGAAATAGAGGCAGGGAGAGAGAAAAGGCAGGCCAGGGGCTGCCTGCTCCATGCCAGCCTGGCAGGGAGGCTCTCTAAATTAGGTGGCAACGTCAGCAGAGGAGGAAGGAGCTGGGCAGTGAGGAGTCGCTGGGGTGATTTAGCAGAAGCCATTCATTTGGAATATGAGTTCCCAGGACAGTAACCAGAATAAAGCAGAGTTGCTTGGCTTAGATATTTTTAAGAAGACAGCATCATCCGCACCCTGTACAGACATCCCCTGTTCCCCAAACTGATAAGAATGATGATGATGACAGGGTTATCTAACAGACAGAGCACTGGCCTGTGGAGTCAGCAAAACTGGGGTCAGGTGGGTGGGAGAACTCGGGTGAGCCACACTGGTTCTCTGAGCCCATTTTTATCATTTTTTAAAAAATAAGGATTACAAAACCATACAAATTTATGAGGATTAACTAAAATTATATATGCAAAAATACACGACAAATAGTAAAGTACTAGATGTTTCTAAGGCATTGTATTTCTTTTTCACGCTCTGGGAGCATGCCTCAGTCAGAGAATTCTTTGAATCTGAAATTAACAGGACTCATACTGTTTGTAAGTTTGCAAGGGTAATTCAGAAAAGTAACTTAATGGTGCTGGTTGAATAATAGTCAAGAAAATAGAAGCAGAAAAAAATTAATCAGAGAATATTCTAGAAGCTTCTCATTAGTACCTTGGTTTTTTGGTTTTTTTTTTTTGTAGAGACAGAGTCTCACTTTATCGCCCTCAGTAGAGTGCTGTGGCGTCACACAGCTCACAGCAACCTCCAATTCCTGGGCTTAGGTGATTCTCTTGCCTCAGCCTCCCAAATAGCTGGGACCACAGGCGCCCACCACAACGCCCAGCTATTTTTCTGTTTTGCAGTTCGGCCGAGGATGGGTTTGAACCCACCACTTTCGGTATATGGGGCCGGCGCCTTACCAGATGAGCCACAGGCGCCACCAGTACCTTGGTTTTCTAGAAGGCATAGCCCTCCCATAGGAGTAAAGGCGCTTTTTAGGACCGCTCTTCCTGCCCAGTTGCAGTTGAAGTTTTAAGCCAGAGAGAGAAGGGTTTCACGCAGAGGGTAATGAGTTATCTTCTGGCCTCCTCCAGTCCCGTCTCCCAAGCACAGGTGCCAACTGGGTTTTAATTATTATTTATGCTTTCTCTGATTCCACTGGGAGCCCTATCTTGCCCGGTCTCTATGATTCCTGCCACAGTGACACAGTAGATTCTTAGACCAGCTTTTAGAGAACAAGTCTGGTGAACCAGGAAGGCACAGACGGTAATGCTACCTGCCACAGCAGATAATATACATACGAACTGGCTCACAATGTAAGTTTAGTTAGGGGAAGACGTTTTAAGCAGTCTAGTTTATGCTTCTTTTGGGCTAAAAGGAATGGGAGATACTTATTTTGCTGCCCAGCCTCTAATGGTCTGTAAAAATTACTCCTAAAATGCCATTTTATTTATTTCTAAGGAACGAACAGAACTAGGTAGTTCGGTTATTGTGCGTGACTGAACCAGCCATTGTAGGGTTTATTTGTGTCAATAATTACTGAGCAATTGATCAAATGCCCATACCTCACTCCCATCCAGGCATAGAAAACTGATTGATTTAGGGCAGTGGTTCTCAAGCATCCTAATGCTGTGACTCTTTAATACAGTTCCGTATGTTGTGGTGACCCCCAACCATAAAATTATTTTCGTTGCTATTTTAGGGCATCTATAACAAAGGAAATAGGCTGACTTCTCTGGATTCTGTCTGTTGATTACCCATCACGAGAGTTGGGACCAAATTACCCATCATGAATCAAACTTCTAAACCATCAGTTCATTTGACCATCAGGTCTGACCAGCAGGGAGTGAGTGTGTCAGTTCTAGGCGTCAAGTGACACAGGTGACTGATGCAACACAAGGAACTGAATCCAGTGAGAGTGGAGGCTTCTGGGGATTAGGCAGTGAACATGGGCAGGGGCAGAAAGAAGCCAGGCGAGTCTGGGGAAGAGCCATGTTTGTGGATCCCAGGGAGGTTGCACTCAGGGACACAGTGATATAGAAGTGTCAGGCAGTGGAAGAGACACTTCAACAGGAGAGGAGAGAGAAACGTACAGGGACAGAACCCTCAGAACAGAGGAAGGGGTCACAGACCAGAAGTGTTCAATGTTGAAGGCGCGTCGGGAACACATATCCAGGCCTTTTGTTTATGTTGTCTATTTCAAAATGGAGTGTGGAGTCATTTCTAGTGGTGTTAGAAATTGGATCAGTGGGCTGGGTGTAGTGGCTCATGCTGTAATCCTAGCACTCTGGGAGGCTGAGGCAGGTGGATTGCCTGAGCTCAAGAGTTGCCTCCTCACCTTGGTCATCCCCCCAGGCATTGCTTCCTCCTGCTTCTTACCACGCATCTGACCTCTGGGCAAGTGCACACCCTGGCCAAATGCTCTCAATTTGCCTCTCAAAGTCTTGTGATTTGGACTCTAAGAGCTAATCCTTTGCCCCTGGCTCCCACCTCAGCAAGATGTCCTTCCTGTCTGTTGATCAGAAGCTAGCTCTGCTGGGAATGATTCCTGATCGGTTAGAACCAGAAGCTGGAGAAAAAGTTGTTTCACTTACTGGGCCAGCGCTCCACTCCCTTGAGCCACAAGCACCGCCCCAATTTCTATTTTTTTCTTTTTGAGACAGTCTCACTTTGTCACCCTTGGTAGAGTGCTGTGACATCATAGCTCACAGCAACCTCAAACTGTTGGGCTCAAGGTATTCTCTTGCCTTAGCCTCCCAAGTAGGTGGGATTGTAGGCACCCGCCACAATGTCTAGCTATTTTTAGAGATGGGGTCTTGCTCTAGCTCAGGCTGGTCTCAAACCTGTGAGCTCTGGCAATCCATCTGCCTCGGCCCCCCAGAGTGGTAGGATTGCAGCATGAGTCACCGCACCAGGCCCATTGGAACCATTTTTAATCATACTGTTAAGTACACTGGTGTTAAGTACACTCAAGTATTGTATAACCACCACCACTGCTGAGCAATATGTCTTTTTTCATCATCCCCAAACGAAAACTATACCTGTTAAATAATAAGTCCCTCACTTCCCCCTCCCCTGGCCTTTGGACATAACCATTCTTATCTTGGGCGGGGGGATGTGGGTAACAGGGTCTTGCTCTGTTGCCCTGCCTTGAGCTCAGTGGCATCATAATAGCTCACCATAACCTCAAACTCCTGAGCTCAAGTGATTCTCCTGCCTCAGCCTTCTAAGTAGTTGGGACTACAGGTACATGCCACCTAGCCTGGCTAATTTTTCTATACTTTTTAGAGATGGGATCTTGCCGCATTGGTCAGGTTGGTCTCAAACACTTGGCCTCAAGAGAGCCTCCTCCTTTAGCCTCTCAAAGTTGTTTTCTAAGGTTACAGTAGCAAGCCACTGCATCTGGCCTTTGGCAGCCACCTTTTAACTTTTTATCTCTACTCTAGGTACTTCATAAAGTGGAATCATGTAATATTTGTCCTTTTGTGTCTGGCTTATGTTACTTACATTAATAAATATTAATTACTTATTATTATTTCAGGTTCATCCATAGGTCAGAATTTCCTGCCTTTCTAAGGCTAAAATAATATACTATTTTATATATCTGCACCACATTTTGTTTATCCTTTCGTCCATTGCTGGAGATTGGGTTGCTTCCACATTTTGACAATTGTGAATAATGCTGACATAAACATGGACTTGTAAATGTCTGTTCAAGTCCCTGCTTTCAGTCCTTTTGGATATGCGCCTAGGAGTCAAATTGCTGGATCATATAATAATTATATGTTTTATTTATTGAGGAACTGCCAAACTGTTTTCCAGAATGACTGCACCATTTCCCACTCCTACCAGCAATGTGCAGGGTCCTAGTTTCTCTATAACCTTGCCAACACTTGTCTTTTTCCTTTTTAAAAAAATAATTGCCATCCTGATGGGTGTGAAGTGATCAAATGTGTTTATTTCTATGTGAAAGTTAGCAAATTCAAAGGAGCAAGACTATATGGCTGAAGTTGAGAGTCCAGCTGTTGAAGAAGCTTTATCAATGAGAGAAAGGAGCTAGTATATAAAAGTCAAGTCCTCATAGTCAGTACTGGTCAACCTCCCCAGTTCAGGAGCTAACAAGCTGTATGGCCCTGAGGCTCTTAGGGCTTCCATTTCCTCATGTATAAAATGTGAATAAAATAATAATAATATTTGTCTTTAAAAAATCATGGTAAGAATTAAAAATTAGCTATTGATGACACTGTTTGTATCTGGTAGGTCATGCTAGCAGCTGTGACAGATAAACCCCCAAATCTTACAGCTTCTCAGAATGGAAGTGCATTTCTGACTCAATTGATGTCCCAAAAGTTTATTCCTGATCAGTGAATAGCCATCCATAAGATCTTTCAGAGGCCCAGAAGGTTGGAAAAAGTCATGGGGGATCATACAGAGGAGGGTTTATGGATTAGGCCTGGAAGTGAAACAGATTATTTTGTTTGTTTACTTTTGAGACATAGTCTCACTCCATTGCCCAGTGTAGAGTTCTATAGCATCATAGCTCACAGCAACCTCAAATCCTTGGGTTTAAGCGACCCTTTTGCCTCAGCCTCCCGAGCAGCTGGAACTAGAGGTGCCCACTGCCACATCTGGCTGATTTTTCTACTTTTAGTAGAGACAGAGTCTTGTTCTTGCTCAGGCTGGTCTTGAACTCCTTTGCTCAAGCAATCCACCTGCCTTAGCTTCCCAGTGTGCTAGGATTGCAGGCATGAGCTACTACACCAGATGACATAGATTATTTTTGCTCACAATTCCATTGGCTTGAACTCATCACGTGGTCACACTTACCTATAAGGGACGCCGGAAAATGTAGCCTGGCTCTGTGCTCAGGCAGAAGACAGAATGAGCAGAGGAAGCAGTCTCGGCCACATTATTATTAATAATCATTAGTCATCATCACACATCTCTTTCATGCATGCTAGATAAATAAGTAGCATCCTTAGTCCTGGTTTGTCTGTTTAGAGGATAATTGGTCCTAGGAGCAGCGATTAGCACTTAGGTATCAGGGTGTTAGCTCCTGGTACATTCTTGTCCCCCAGGGCATGTACAGGACAGTTGTAGGTGCACTGTGCTTATTCTGCTCTTTACTCTGAAAAGGAGGCTTTATCTTCCCGTCAGTCTCTCAGTTTGGCTGGAGGAACCTTTTTCCTGCAAGATTGATTGAAGTTTGGATAGAGGATGTGAAGAATTAAGGGCTTTTGGGCAAAGCTCAGTCTACCATTGAGACAGCAGAGGTGGTTGATGCCGTCTGAAAAGAAGAGGTGAAGGAGGAAGCTCAATTTCAGCTAATAAATCTGAAGGGATTATCCAGCTACTAATGAACCCAGGGAGATTTGCAGTCACTCTCTAATAGAAAAGATAAAATCGCTCTAATCTATTGTTGGAGAGCACAGATGGGCCCTGTGCCAAAGGAGGGAGCTGCTGCCTTGGCCGAGAGCAGTGTTGAGATTTAAGGCTGAGGGTCAAAAGTCATGGAACGTTAGTGAAAGGTGGGAAATAATTGCGCACTAGAGCAGAAGGCTGTGGGTTTTGCTGGCCTCAGGCTGCTGTGGCATTGCAGGTGGCACAGCTAGCTGATACCATCACTGCCATTTCAGGGCCATGTCCAGGCAGGGCCAGGCCCCCCTACACTTGGCACCACCAGCTCCGTGCTGGAGGGCAGGCTGCCATTTGTGTGGTGTCTAAGAGTCAAGGCACCCAGAATTCTTCTTTTGGAAACTCCAGAGTGCTGGGTGTGTTCTGTGGGAAGGCAGGGGCAGGGGCCAGCAAGGACCTTATCACATCCAAGGCTCACCCCGGATGAGCAGTGAAGTGGCACAAGTCCCAGTCCTGCCACTATCCTCTGGGTACATAGTGACAGGGGTAGCTGATACCTACTAAGTACTTTCTTTGAGCAAGGCTCTGTAATAAGTGCTTCACAGTTATTTTCTCATTTAAACCTCATGACATTGCTAGCCAAAGGTATCGTTTTACTCTCCATTTCAGAGATGAACAAGCTGAGGCTTGCTTGAACCTTCTAAAGCTTCAGTGTCTTGCTCAAGGTGGTAGAGCCAGATCAGAAACCTCTTCTCTCTGCTGCCTTTGTCTAGGGAAGCCATTTTTCCTTGTCAGGCCTCTGTTTCTTCATCTGTAAAATGATGAGTTTGTATTTGGTGGTCTCTGAGGACATTTCCAGCCTGGGAATTGTTTCATCCCATACATGGTTGGAGGCATTTCAATTCACAACACTCCAGGGTTGGGGATGTTCCCTGGGGAGAGGAGAGAATGACCCATCAGATGGGAGGCCCCCTGTGACCCCTGCAAGCAGTTCTGTTCACCCAACAGCTCCTCAGATTCCTGACTCTAACCAGGTCCCAGTAAGCCCCGCAGAAATAACCCCTCCGTGCCCCAGTCTCTATCTTATTTGGGCAGAATGGATATTTATTTGCCTCTGCTGGGTTCATTTTTTTGTCAGCAGACCAGAGTCTGTGTTTATTTTGCCAAAGGTTTATCAGAGAGATTAGCCGTAAGTAATTGAAATCGCTAAAATTATTACAGAAAGGGGACCCCGGGCAGATAGGGAGGAAAGAAATCATTGATTCCATGAGGAAGTGGAAATGCACACCACCCCACTCTTCGGCTCCTTTCTTTGGCTAGCCAGCCCTATCCATCTTTTGAGTCTTACTTAAATGTCACTTCCCCAGGGAAGTCTCTCCTGACTCCCCCACACATACCAGGTTGAGTCTGCTGTCACACTCCCTCTCAGCGCTGTATGTGCTGTATTTTGCAGCCCTCGTCTTAAGTGGGAATTCTTCTTCTACGCTAACCCCCTTTATGACTTTGAGCCTCATAAAGCCCAGGCCATCTGGCACATTCTAGGCACTCAGTAAATAATGAGTGAGCAAATGGAGCATTTCATAGCATTATTGAGTTCTTGGAGTAGGGCAGCCACGTGAGATAGGTCATCTCCTCCCATCCAACAGGAATTCAGCTCTTATTCTAATTCTTTGTTTTTTTAAGTTGGTAAACAACTTCTGATAAGTATGGGGAAAAAATTACAAGAATTTCAGAAATTTTATGATTAAGAATTGTTTTAGCTACAATTAACAAAGTATTTCTACTTTAAAAAATATTTACTAAATTAAAGAGTATATTTCTACATGTCCTGCACAAGAGAAAGGCAACATTTTGCTAAAAATATTTAAGAGCCCCTTCCCATTCTTTTTTCAGGCCCTCCCTGTTAAGTTGCACCTCAGAGTGCAAACATTAAATTAACTGCAAGGCTTTTTTTTGTCTGAAGACAGTAAAGACATGTGTGCTTCTATACAATGTAGATTTTTTAAATGGAGGTTTTTTATAACAGCACAAAATGAGATTTATAGAAAGACATTAAATGATTACTCTAAGACTTGGTAAAAATCCAAAAGAAAAAAAAAATCAATGGTTGAGCAAACCTGATGTATACTGGTATCAATGTGGGAGAAGTAAACACAAAGTGAGCAGGCAGGTAACCCATGGGCCTTCTTTCGACGTCTGAAATGACTGGATAAACCACATAAGGTCTAGAGTGTTCATAGTTCCTGGGATTTTAGTTCTGTACGATACTAAAAATATACAAGTATTGTGCTGGGTATTTGGCACCTAATCCTTCTAAATTTCTTATATATTGATAAGATTCTGGCATGGGAATAGATTTAAACAAGACATAACTCATAATACCGCATGATTTCAGGAAAGGTCAATTGGTACAAATGATAAGCACATTTAAATGCTAAACAGCAAGAATCTTTTGCTTAGTGTCCAAAAAGGTTGACTGTAACCCAA